>JANTQJ010000173.1:0-23653 GCA_032989685.1 Arthroderma sp. PD_2
CGCGGAACACTTTGCTCTTGACCCTGCTATCTTGCCGTATCATCATTACGACCTTACCAGAGCCTTCAAGGATCAAGACCGAGGACTCCGAGCCTGTGCAGCGGTAAAACACTGACAGTACGGGCGGTACGCACGGCTCGAAGGCGGATGCACTTACTTCTCCGCCCAGTTCTCTGCAGAAACACAAGTACCTCGCCCTTCGCCCTCCACTCTCTCTGCTTTTCCTGCCTCCTCCGCCTCCTCTCCCCTTCTTCCTTCATCTACATCTTCTTCCCCCCCGTTGCGATCTATCGCTCTCTTTCTTTCTTATCTTGTCTTCCTCTCGCTCTTTCATATCACGCTCACTCCCCCCAACTCGAACACTCTTCGCATCTACCTTCATAACCCTCTCTCTCCCTCCCTCTCTCTCGGATCCCTCTCACCCACTCTCCCAACCCATCCAACAATTCGACTGCTCTTGGGCTGGCCCATATTGTCGTCTCATCTCTCGTCTCATCCTCGTAACGGTTTTCTCACCAGCTCTACCTATTGCAAGGCTGAAGGCTGGGCCTTCTCTGCATCTCTCTTACTGCTGAAACCGAAGCGCCCTGGGACCACCCCTTCAGTCCGCTACACCACGCCGTGTCAACGACCTTCTCTCGCCCTGTTGGCCTCCCTCTCTGTTCTCTCTCCGTTTCGCCTCGTCGATCTGTCCATCGCACTGCCTAATTTCGTGGCCGGATATTGATTGCGACTGGCGTTTGATCAGGTTAGTCGAGACCGTTTTAACACGCTACAAGCAATTTTTTTGGTGGTGGTTGAAGCAGTAAAACTGTTGGCGCTTAATGCTAATATCCCCATCCTCAGTCACCATGTATCCCCATGGCGCGCCCATGCCGCCTCCCCAGAAGCCAGAGACCTTCATGCTCTCCAGCGAGGCCCAGCAAAGTCTCCCACAAGACGTACAAGTCGCTCTACAACAGGTCGATAACCGTATGTTCCGCCTTGATCCCATCGTGCGGATCGGCCGGGCTAACAATTGAACAGTGAAATATTTCCTCATCTCTGCTCCAGTAGACTGGACGGCAGACCAACTTATCAGACGATTCTTGCTTCCAACTGGCGACTACGTCTCCTGCGTGCTATGGTATGTCGATAATTAATTAATTAATTATGCACTCGTCGTCAGACCACGGTTAACATTTTACCCTAGGAACAACCTCTTCCACATCTCGGGCACCGACATTGTTCGATGTCTCTCGTTTCGCTTCCAGGCATTCGGACGACCAGTGAAGAACACTAAGAAATTCGAAGAGGGCATTTTTTCGGACCTGCGCAACCTGAAAGCCGGCACCGATGCCTCGCTTGAGGAACCAAAGAGCCCATTCTTGGACTTCTTGTACAAGAACAACTGCATCCGCACACAGAAGAAACAGAAAGTCTTCTACTGGTACAGCGTGCCTCACGACCGCTTGTTTCTCGACGCCCTCGAGCGGGACTTGAAGCGGGAGAAGATGGGTCAGGAAGCTACCACAGTCGCTGTGAATGAGCCGGCTCTTTCATTCGAGTTCGACTCGTCTCAGTCACTTTATGAGCAATTGACAAAGGCTCAGCAGGCGAACTCTTCGTCGTTCTCTGCCGCCCACGTCTCGTCCGCTTTCGCCTCATCTCACTCAGCCTCTCCCATGCCACGAGCGACCGATTCCATGCCACCACCGCAAATGGCGCCTCCATCCATGCCTATTGTCCATGAAGAACAACAGACCAACCACTCGATGTACCAACACCCTGTCAACGTCGGCAACGAGCACATGAACGGCCACATGGTCAAGGCCGAGCCTGACTATCAGCAGTTTCAGTACGACCGCAACGGCATTCCCGTCTCTAAAGTACACCAGCGCCACACCTCCATGCCAACATACATGGAATACTCGCCAGCACCTTCATTCGTCTCCTCTCACTATGATGACTATGCCAACCGCGGTATCTCATTTGAGCCTCTAACTCCTCCGCAGCACACAATGCATCTCGGTTCGGAGCCAGCGTATATCGCCAACGAAGACACAGGCCTCTACACCGCAATCCCGGACATTGGGTCCGCCTCCTCCTTTAACCCAATGATGCAACTACCTCCTTCCAACGTTGCCGCACCTCACTACTCCACCGCCTCGAGAAGTTTCCCTTCTTCGAGCGTGTATTCTGTCATTGAAGGCTCTCCAACCTACAAGCAGCGTAGACGTCGCTCCTCCATTCCACCAAGCGTCACTAACGCCATCACAACGGCCACTAACAACTTGAACGCCCACGCCCATCCCCAGGAGATGCAACAGCCACAGATCCCGGTCCAACCACACGCAGTTCACAGACCAAGCGACCTCCGGCGCTCCATGTCCACCTCCGTCGCTCTAGAGGGCGATCTACCACACGAGGATTCTCCTCCCCGAGCCATGTACTCTGGTAGCGTCCACCACTCCCGTACCACCACTCCTCTGCCAAGCCTAGAAGAGAATTCTGCACAAGTTTCTGTGCCGATGTCAATGGGTGAGACAACCGTCTCGTCGCTGTCGAATATGGAGACTCTTGATGGTGCGGAGGCTATGCATTTGATGAACGGCCACCAGGGCGAGAGGCCCGGTCCCATTCGTCGCGCCAGAAGTGCCACAATGATGGAGTTGGGCCCATACCCACAGAAGTCGCACTCCTGCCCTATCCCGTCCTGTGGCCGTCTCTTCAAGCGTCTAGAGCATTTAAAGAGACACGTAAGAACACATACACAGGAACGACCATACACCTGTCCATATTGCAACAAGGCCTTTTCCCGATCTGACAACCTTGCACAGTACGTTATCCCCTAAGCAATCCCTCTTCATGATTATAAACTAACTTACTTTCCAGACATCGCCGCGTACATGAAACCCAACAATCTTCTGCTACCGGCTCCCAGCCTCCCAGCTTCAAAGAGGACGATCAACTCGATAATGACCGCGAACAATCTGTCGCCGTCAGTCACCATGAGCAACAGCAACAACAACAGCAACAGCAACAGCAAGTGCCAACTTCCAACGCAAACTACCTCCCCACCACAGTCGTCAACATGGCCAATGTCACCTCCATGCACTCCATGAGCACGCACGCCAATCTGCCATCCATGGTAGCACCTCAGATGATTCAACCCCAAATGATCCAGCCACAGATGCTACAGCAGCAGATGTAAACCCCGTTTTCTCTTCATTCCATTTACATAAAGTTCATTAGATTACGAAAATATGCCCATCATCAGCCTCTGCTTTTCTTCATTGGGAGAATCACTCTACGTCTGTTTTGGTTTTGACCGGACGGGGATCTTTCCTACCTCCGTTGGGTACACCGTGCTATACCATGGTTTATATATATATCGGGGTATACGGTAGAGACAGACAGGCAGGTGCTCTCTATGATATAACCCATCATGATTTTATCCTATCTATCTTATGTTGCAACGTATATCTTTTGTTGGATTCGCCTTGTTCCTTGTTTCTTGCTTTCCTTTCTTCCCCGTTCTGTTTTAAATGTTACAGTCTTACCTGCGCGGAACCCCTACTCGTTCCAGGACTGAACAACAGGGGCTCTTCCGCCTAGCCTTTTAATAATGTCTTTTTTAAAACCTCATATTTTCACATCTCTCTGTTTTCTATGCATTTCCTATCTTCTCCGATGCATATGGTGTATAATCTCGCCGGGGTTTATTCAGTCGAGTAAGGAGAATTTTGAATATTTGGCATTTTGCAGTCACTCGTTAAAAAGAAGAAACATACACAAAAAAAGGGGGAGAGGACGAGGAGAGAAAAACGTTTGTCTTTTATTGTTTCCCTTTTGGAAGACGAGAGATGACCTGTTGGAGAATTATGGGACATGTTTGATTTTCAGATTCGTCTTATCTTGCGTGTCCCCTTTTTTTTTATGCCTTCTTCCCTTCTGATTTTTGTTTCTTGTGCTATTCAATCTGTTTTAACCTAGACCTATCCATTTATTTTTCTTATCTTGTTTTCGTCATTTACTCTCCTTTTTCCTTTCCTATCTCTTGTTTGCTTCGTCCGTTCAGTGTTGATATTCACTATCCCAACTGCCTTGGGCCCTATTTTCTTATTTCCTTTGTTTCTCGTCTTGTCGGGTATACCGAGTATATCGACTCCCTTACCCTGGGCTCGTTGATCGTTTTGATGACTGAATGGTGGAAGATATAGATTTCTGTCTCTACTTATAGGAATGAATTACTGAAATTAATAGCATTCGCGTCTTTCGTATCCTTGGAATAGTCTCGCCCTGTATTGTCGATGATCCTATTATAACATACCAGGTTATCTCTTATGCCTTTCAAGTCTGCTTTACGGCTCGCTACCCGTCAGTCTGTATCCCTGAAGTTCCACCAGCAAATTTCGCACTATCCTTTCTCCAGAGTCGGTAATTAGTTATACACAGTCTGGCCTCATCTCCAGGAACCTGTAAGTAATTTCTGTGTCGTATCCGAGATCTGGGCCTTACCAACCGCTGCACATGAGTCTAGACCTGTAATACTATCCTGCAGCCTCCTATGAAGAGGTCGAGATTGTCCCAGTGATCACCGTCTCCTGAGCCAGGGCTGGTGCATGGACGTACCTCGGTATACATGAATACTCACTTTAGGCCCTGTAGCAATAGGTTGCACCCTATACGCTATGATCGCCTACAGAACTCTTCATTGAAGAGGGCGAAGATTGTTGATGACCTCTGTATATATTTTAGCTACCTTGAAACTTGGCTCGACCGATGACATCATCAGGTGATTCACTTTAATAATGGGTCACGTGTCTACCACTTTTCCCCCTTTTTTCTCTCTCCCTTTAATCAAGTTACTTCTCAATACCTCGATAACTCTCTACGATGATGATAGAATTTGTACCGAGTATACAACTTGAAGAGGGTTATATAGGTACCTAAGTACTCTGTAGTCATTTATCACGTGGTTGGGACACGCCTCATGACCCTCGACAGACTTCAGTCACGGCGAAGACAGGTAGGCGAGCGGAAGGGAAAGCAATAGATGGCTTATGGCTTGATATATATTGCTGTTCTCTACCGGGACCATCTGCTTCCTATCTCTTTATGCAGCCTCGCAGCCTCGCATACCAGAGCTTGACCTACCCTTGCTCTCGAACTGGTCTTGATATTCTCCATCACGGAGTTATTTCTACATGTTGCCGTTCCCTGCGGCTGAGTCTAGACACCTACTCTGATACCCCTTTTGCGGTGTGCAGGTTGCAGTTTGTCACCATCTAGAAAGCTATTCACGTCCTTCCCGTCTACCCCGATGGCGTACTCACTCAATAGAGAGGGTGATAGCACATCCCCTCTCCTGGCCGAGCAACCAAGGCTGTCTGGAGAGATATGGGACGATGCAGCTGCCGTGGCCAAGCAGGCAGAAAAAGAAGAGGAGTCAAAGAGTAGCTGGTACTTGTTTCTGTTGGCGCTCGGTATTGGGGGGTAAGCCATTTATCCATTCATGTCTCTATTATCCTTCAAGTGACAGTGGCTGAACCTCGCATAGGCTACAGATGGTATGGTCAGTTGAGCTGTCAAATGGATCCGTAAGTACCTACCTCATACTAAACGACACGACCTTTATTTTTTTTGCATATATCAGACATGCTAAGACAGGACATGGTAGCCATATCTACTATCCCTTGGCATGAACAAGTCCCTGCTTGCGTTCGTGTGGATTGCTGGGCCCTTGACTGGGACATTGGTGCAGCCGTATGTGGGAATCCGAAGTGATAATTGTCGACTTAGCTGGGGGAAACGGAAGCCATTTATGATCGGAGGTGGCGTCGCTACCGTGATCTCATTGCTGGCGCTGGCTTGGGTACGGGAGATTGTTGGTGGTACACTATCACTCTTTGGAGCTGCCCCTGCATCATCCGGTGTCAAAGTGACAATAATTGTGGTGGCGACAATACTGATGTACTGTCTTGATTTCTCCATCAACACTGGTGCGTACCTACTCCTTTTTCTATATCTCTGTCAATGCTAAACTGGAATGCATATAGTACAAGCGGCAATTCGTGCTTTCATAGTTGATAATGCTCCTGCACACCAACAGGAAGCGGCAAACGCGTGGGCAAGCCGACTCACTGGGATTGGGAACATTGTGGGCTATATATCTGGCTACATGAAACTCCCGGATATTCTCCCTTTCTTTGGAAATACCCAGTTCAAAGTTCTATGCGTGATTGCATCAATTAGTCTGGGGCTCACGCTCTCCGCCAGCTGTCTATATATCACGGAACGAGACCCAAGGCTGGAAGGCCCACCCAAATCCGAGAACCCAGGCGTCATCGCATTCTTCGTCCAGGTGTTCAAGTCTATGCGAAGGCTGCCTCCTCGGATTCGAAAAGTATGCGAGGTCCAGCTTTGTGCTTGGGTGGGCTGGTTCCCGTTTCTCTTCTATTCTACGACATATGTCGGACAGCTTTACGTCAACCCGATCTTTGATAAACATCCCAATCTCTCTAAAGACGAAATAGACGCTGCCTGGGAGACGGCAACTAGAATAGGCACATTCGCACTTCTGATATATGCCATCACGTCGTTTGCAGGAAGCATTATCCTGCCTTTGATAATCGTCCCAACTTATCGACCAACCGTTGACCCGGAAGACATATCTCCCCCCTCAAATCGACCGTACTTGAGCAATCGCCCGTCAACATCTACACTTTCATTCACTGCATCGGCAGGTGCTGCTATTGAATCAGCTGCTATTGAGCCAATCCATGACCCTAGTAGACCTACCGAGGAGGGAAGGTTGTCCTCCATCCTTTCCAAACTCCAGATCCCTGGCCTCACTCTTCGCAGGCTATGGCTCATCTCGCATATTCTGTTCGCACTGTGCATGTTTAGTACCGTTTTGGTATCTTCCCCGGCAGCTGGGACAGCGGTGATTGCAATAGTTGGTTTATCCTGGGCGCTCACGCTCTGGGCCCCCTTTGCTCTCATCTCCGCCGAGGTTGCACAGCGCGATGCGGAACACAGACGGCAAAGACACTCGCTTCAACCTCGGACGGCATCAGACCCTACTCCTATTGGCGCTCATCCACGCCCTTCGCATTCCAACGTTGGAACCTGTGAAGTTGGTGCTGACGACGAGGCCTCTAGTGCTAGCGCACAAGATCATGCGGGAGATAAAGATGAAACAGTTGACCAGGCCGGGGTTATCCTGGGAATTCACAATGTCTCGATTTCGCTCCCGCAGATCGTATCGACTCTGATCAGCAGCGCTATCTTCAAGGCCCTCCAAAAACCGCGGGGGGAGCCCTGGGATGATAGTGTCGGATGGGTTCTTCGGTTTGGCGGATGTGCCGCCCTGGGAGCCGCATGGTTCACTAGCACTATGGGCGACGGAGTTACTGAAAGCGATCCTGTTTAGGATGTCCTGCGACCGAGCACATAATGATATCTGAGGGAAACTCGTAACTATCTAGCACAGGCCTCTTCTAAGCCAAGCGAGTTTTTGGCAGCTGGGCTGACAGGGATGCTAAGGGACCGGTAACTAATGATTTGTATGCGTTTGTCGGCCTCCCTGAAGATGCCGGTCTTGTAGATAAATAGATGAGAGATGTTCTAGATTTTTCTACTTGGAAATTGGAAAGAATAGCCCCTGTCTGCGTCGTTTATCAATCAACAGTAGCTTCTTCAGCCCTTAACTACGCTTTTGGGTGGCAAGCTTCCATGGGCCATATGTTCACTACTAAATCGGGGCTACAAGGTACATCCTCAAGACCATCAACTTTGCTTGACTTGCAAACTACGGGGGGATTCTATAACTAGTAGAAATCCGGGATCCTTCAAGAACGTTAAACATATTCTCTTTTTGCTATATAGTTGGTTTGGACGGGTATATCATTCGGTTGAGCCAGGATCTAGCTATGTCGCCTTACGATAACCAGTAGTCCATCCTGAAGGGACACAACACTGAATCTCTACGGGCCCGACTGGACACGCATTCCGCTTCTTGCGCATCCCACATCATCTGCCGCAATTTCCAATAGATTCTCCTTGCCAAGCGAGTTTTGGGTATATCGGGCATTGTATTTGACAACTTTCTTGATGGCATTGAAAGTCACCACGTCAAGAGAGAGCGGCGAGCCACTGATATACCAGGAGGCCTTGTTACTGCACGGCGGCGTTGTTAGTGAGCCCATATAGGTGTAGATATCGTTCTTATGCAAGTTATCGATCACACTGGAGAAGTCAAGTCGCCTTATCTGAGTTACTGTTCCAGGAGTTACAATCTTATGTAGATTTGCAAACACCTGGGCCAGTAGTGGGTTAATATGTCCGTAAGGTGATAACTCCACGAAGAATGCAACGACGGCGATAGATTCATCTTTGGCTACCACGTACCGCCGGTGTTAGTTGTGAATATACTATTGGGGTGATTACAAGATTAAGGGGGGGAACACAGTTACGTCTTGGATTTACTTACCGCTCTGAAATACAAAATGAACCTCCATAGGCGAGTATTCTTCGTCAACTCGATGCTCGCTCGGAGTGTGGAAATGAAATTGTACCAGCCGGTAGACTTTGTTTCTAACCCTGAGCTTTCCACTCGCAACCACCTCTACCGTGGAGCCGAGATTTTCAAAGTCTGCCATTCTAGCGGTTGGAATATCCACCTTAACCGAGCCTTTAGCTGCAATTTGAATTGCTTGCGAGTCGATAACAATAGGAGACTGTGTCAAGCCGTAGCCACATTCCCAGTTGGCAGTAGGATTGAGACCGACCCAGTGAAGAGGGCCACCCATGCCAGTATAATTGAATGAAGCCACTGAGACATGTCCTTCACTGGTAAGGTAATAGGGGTCCAAAGTAGTTCTCCATAAACATGAAGCTGAGACAGATGTGATAAGGGCAGCGAAAGCTGCAACTTGAGATAGGATCATGATAAGTGGTAGCTTCCGAGACAGGGAGTGCTTGGAAGGGTGACCAGGAGCGTAAAGAAGGTCGCCATGAAGAGGGGCTCTGTGGTATCTTCTATAGTCAAACTCCCTTAGGATAACTATAGTTTGAGCTCTTGTCTTGCTCTTGGGTGATTTGCAATGGGACTGGATCTACCACGTAGAACCGGT
This sequence comes from Arthroderma sp. PD_2, assembly GCA_032989685.1. Classification (NCBI taxonomy): domain Eukaryota; kingdom Fungi; phylum Ascomycota; class Eurotiomycetes; order Onygenales; family Arthrodermataceae; genus Arthroderma; species Arthroderma sp. PD_2. The sequence goes on from JANTQJ010000173.1 coordinate 9,120, forward strand.
TGTAAGAGTAACACAGAGCAACTCATTACTGAGTGGCTGAAAATGGCCGTCCAGTACCGTCAAAGCATACATTAAACGATCAGCTCGGTGGAGCTGAAAGAGAGGCTTAATCTTAAGAGCGTGGTAATCATCATTTTAGATCAATGATGGCGGCCTGAAGGATATTCCTCAAACCAGCTATAGAGTACGGATACTCCACGCCAGTACGGAGTACTCTCGTCGAGCACGTATCTCGAGCAAGAAGCATTGGAATCCTGCTATGCTATGCAACGAAAGCATAGACCGTTCCAATATTGCAATCCTAACCGTGGCCAATGTTAACGCAGGAATCCGGCGTTCGGTTTGTAAATGGGAAAGATTATCAGTACTTGCTCGAGACTGAAAAGATAGGTTCCATGCTGATAGGTTCGCCATGCAAGGCGCAAGAGTTCGTTATTTAGCATGCATAAATGAATGCGAGCGAATAGATGCAAGGCATGAAAAGTTTGAGGTTTACGGGAGGACTCTCTAGGGGTCCAGTCCATCCTCCAGGCAACTATGTCGCCCTTGAAGGAGTCTAGGTGAGCCTCTGCGCTATTACAACAACTTTGTATAGAGATGCCAAAGTGTACTCCGTTTCTCCCCAGTAGAGGTTCTGTTAGCGATTAATCGGTAGAAGCTTCATGATGAAAGGCAAATGCCACTGAGACGTACGGAGTCTTCGCGAGGTCACACAGATCGATGCCGTCACCTAAATGGAGCCAACACAGCTCTGCGATTAAATATATACAGCACGGTGACACATTGTATTTCTGAAAAGCTCATTAGTTAGGCGGAGATTCTCGGTCCTCACCGATTAATGATGATATATCCCCCAATAGTTAGCCATGGCTCTGGTTCAAGATGGAGAAGCCCGCATACCAGGGATTCTGAAAGCACAAACTAGTTGCCCGAAACATTTCCTGGTTCGTCATACAGTCTCCAAAGACGGCGTTCTGCTATGAGCTCGTCCGCGTATGAAGGAAGCTTCAGTTTGATGCTCTCGGGCCAGTCCGGCACCTTGAACGAACTGTAATATGCCTTTGTTAGATCCCAGTACTCTGGGTACCAGCCTGCAAGGGCCCAATCCACGATCCCCACAATCCTGCCATGGCGTATAATAACATTCCGCGGGGCTAGATCCGAATGTGAGAAAAACGTCCGATAATTGTTGCTATGGCAGGATGCAATCTCGTCACCATAAATTTTGGCTGTGTTTTCCAGTGGAACGCCGCCACGTAAAAAAGAGTGGAAGCTGCGATGCGACTCAAATGGACCAACTGGTTGACTACCGATACGATAATCAAGAATAGCACCGCCCTGCGCGGATGCAACCATCCCTTCTTTGGGGGGATGAAGTGCTCGGAGTTGAGTTAAGATAGCCACCATATCGTTGATAATGGTTCCCTTTTCCTCGGGCTTCAGGCCGCGCATCCACAGAGTTTCAAGATCTATACCTTGAATATAATCCATCATGATATAAATGCCTCCTGGCCCATCGTATGTACACCGAACTCGAGGGACTGGAATAGAGGTGTGTTCTGAAATGTAGAGGAGTGCTTCAAGTTCTGAAAGCTGGCACGGCCCCTTGATAACATGTTTCCGGCCGACCCTAACAACAGTTGGACCCAGAGAACCAAATATTGACCGGGCTATTTTAAACCGAGTGTGAAGAATGAGGGTCTTCATATCTAACGCTCATCAAAAAACCGAAGTTGGCGTCAGTATTGGTCTTAATAGATGATATGGCTTGTATTGAGCAAACCTTGTAATACCATGGTCCCTAGCTTTGAAGGTCAATAAACGAGAACTGCTAGATGAGATACGTAGGAGAATCAGCATCAACAAACCCAGTCTTCCCTAACGTTTCTGATGGAAAAAAGTCTAAGGGATGGTGATAGAAGGAAAGTTCGACTAATTGATTGAGTTGGCGGATTGATGCTCATGTCAATAAATTAATTAGCTAGACACTCTGTAAAGTGCAAAGTGGTAGTGTTAAATAGAAGTGAAGTTGAAATGAATACAGAAACACGTGACTTGGGGTCTGGAACCATGCTGGAGGTGGTGTGTGGACCAACCAGCCAGTTTCACTGTAGGATGGGGACATATTTTAGTTTAAAATGAACATACTTCTAGGTTAGCGTAGCCCTGTTAATATCTTCCAGGAGGATATATAAGGGGGCTGCGTTCCAGCCGAGCATCCTAACTTGAGATTCCTTCTTCGAAGCCAGCTTTCATGGCAGTTTAAACAAGCGTTGCTACTTCGTACAGTACATTGCTGCCTATACCCATGTCCCTCAAGAAGAACGATTGTGTTGGCTCTGGAAATAAGTCTATTGTCTACAAAGTCGGCCTAAGCATCGTGGTGAAAGCCGTTAGAGATCAAAGCTCCAAAGCAGAGGGACAGCATCCTTTCCTCCGGGAGATCGATTTTTATAAACGCCTGAATCAGCAACAAGATCGATGCCCGAATATCATTGAATGTTTTCTTGCACTCCCAGACCATCTTTTCCTATCATACTGCAATCTTAATAGAATACAACTTCGTTTCGCCGAATACCAGCATCGACAAGCAGATTCGAACGGCTTCCCGGGGCGTCTTATACGTGTTGATCAATATGAGGATCCTGCTCTTATTGGTCGATGGATACAGCAAGTCACTTCAGCCCTTGAATATATAGAGAAGATGGGCTTCTCTCATAACGACCTGCATCCACGTAATTGTCTTCTTGATGACAATCTCAATCTGAAATTATGTGACTTTGACCGTACTACCACCATTGGGCAATATCTTGAGGGCGTTTTTGCTCCATGGGCTAGAAAATTGGCCGATGGACCACTAAAGGGCAGTTACGGCCTCTGCTCTGCTAGGACTGAACAGTTTGCGGTTGGAACCCTTCTCTACTTCATGGTATATGGCCACGAACCCTATGAAGACATCGACCTTGCAAAACAAAACCCAGGGGAATTGAGTCACAGATTTGAGCACATGCAGTTTCCAAAGCTCGACCGAGATCAAGTTTTTGATGGGCTGATCTCTGCCTGTTGGTATAATGTTTATCCTACTATGGCATTAGTCGCATATGATGTCAAGCGCAAGACCAGAGACATTGCATTGAATCCAAGCTACAAGGTCATTGACTGCAGAAGGGAGAAGAAGACTTGTGAGATGCTAATCCAGAACGGCTTACTTGGTCCTGAATTGGCCCGTCGCTTCCAACCGGCCTGGCGAAGATATCTACACGCTATACTGGGGAAAAGTGCGTCGTTCTGGCGGAGTTTGGTTGATTTACTGGGTAACTTATTCTGGATCCGGTTCTGATGTTAATACAGGTTGTGTATCAAATCGGTTTAGATCTAAGAAATATTTATCCTGGTGCAAATAATCACTAGAAGCCTTAAGCCATGTAAGAACTATAGAATTCCTCCTTTCCAAATTAGCTAATATAATCCTTTAAATGTTATGCACAGCTTCACCAGTCGAAGCACATGCAGCCGGAAGCAAATTGTAAGCTGGGGTTCGCATCTCGAGTGCGAGTCGATGGATGAGTTGATGTTGCATATGGGATCAGCCTCCGGAACGAGAGGGTGATAGGGGAGGACTGAAGGTAGGTATAAAACTGGAACACACCCTGTTGTATTAGGTGAAAAACAAAGAAAATAACGAAAAGAAAAGAAGGAATGTCTGTCTTTCATGCGGCTCTAGGGCCTGTTTCTCCATGTTGTCGCCCATGTCTATATCATCGTTGGATATACTCCATCGGAAATGTTCTGTGGCTTTAGTCCACTTGATCGGCTTTGCATAATTAGAGAATTCTGATGGTATTAGGTCTCTGTATATCTTGTAATTGCTCATCTGTTGATCTCATAGTTCAATAGCTAGTCTGCATTTGATAGAAGTAGGAGTAGAGGTTGAAGTTGAAGTTGAAATGCCCCAGACTACGACAGAAACACGTGACTTGGGGTCAACTTGTTCGGATTTATTGATGCCTCGGGGAAGAAGAAGACGAGATAAACAACTCCCAGCAATCTATATCAGAAGCTTCTCCACGCCTAATAGCATCGTCCGCTATTTCATTAGTTACCGGTAGACCTAGGCCCGGGGACTATGAGCGCGATCTGCCTTTCTGATCGACTTTCTCAGTCGCGTCCGTATCCTCCCATCTGAATTTACAGTCCCATCGCCATCACCAGCCACCATGGCGACCGAACTAATAGGCGGAATTATCTCAAAGGTTTTAAGTGAGCAGACTACCATTCTTGCCCTCTGATTTTTGGAGATTCGTAGAAGATCTGTGGCTAACCGTGGATTACACTCTATAGGGCGGAGAGAAGAGGAAGAGGATCCCGATGGTATGCAAATGAAGCCAGAGCTACTCACCAATCCAACCCGATAAGGAGCACCCTCGAGCTTTGATACTCTACGAAATCACAAGGAAACCGTCGAGCTATTCTGACATGAGTTATCGCAGATTCTCCCGAAGCTGGAGAGCGGGAGTTTTGGACCTCCTGGGCTCTGTTCATCCTTATAATATTATTGATTACGGCGCTATTCACCAGTTACTTGCTCAAGCAGAAGCGCATCCAGGCGGTGCATGAAACGGTTTTATCTATATTTGGTGGTACGTTATGGCTTATCACCGCTTCGAAAACCTCTACGGGGATGTCCTGTTATAGATCGATTGCTAACGAGCTCGCGGTTCACTAGGAATGGTCGTTGGGCTGGTCATTAGATTTACACCCGGAACCCTGATTCAGAAATCCGTTAGCTTTGACTACCAGTTCTTTTTCAACCTTCTTCTTCCTCCTATTATATTGGCATCGGGGTACGAGTTGCATCAGGTAAGCCCTACAGCACCCAGGATCCCGTGTGTACGGGCCATAAAGCTGAGGAGTTACTGATTGGCTACTGTCTGGAAATGCAGGGCAACTTCTTCCGAAATATTGGAAGTATACTTACCTTTGCGTTTGCGGGAACATTCATCTCCGCTTTAGTCCTAGGACTTATCTTATGGCTCTGGACACGGATTCCACTCGAAGGACTAGATATATCCTTCGTTGAAGCATTTTCTGTTGGAGCCACGCTTTCCGCCACCGATCCTGTTACCATTCTCGCAATTTTCAATGTCTACAAGGTCGAGCCTAAACTATACACGGTCATCTTTGGAGAGTCTATCCTAAACGATGCTATTGCTATTGTTTTGTTTGAGACAGCTCAGAGATATAAACCAGGCAGCACAGAAGGATCGCTGACAGTGCTCAGTTTGTTTGAGGCCATCGGCATCTTCTTAATTGTGTTCTTTGGCAGCCTTATTATTGGTGTGGTCGTTGGAATAGGCACTGCGCTGGGTCTCAAATATACCCATGTGCGCCGCGACCCCAAGATTGAGAGTTGTCTTATTCTCTTGATAGCTTACGCTTGCTATTTCTTCTCGACTGGAATTCACATGTCGGGTTCGTATCTCCTTCATTTAAACTAGGTCGAATATGCTGACATCCTCAATCAAGGTATCGTATCACTATTGTTCTGTGGAATGACGTTGAAACACTATGCCTATTACAACATGTCTCGTCGAACACAGCTCACGACCAAGTACATCTTCCAAATTATGGCGCAGCTCTCAGAGAACTTCATTTTCATCTACCTGGGGCTAGACTTGTTCACCGACGAGAACCTACAATTTAAGCCACTCTTCATTATGGTGAGTGTTGTGGGAATCTGCGTGGCTAGGTATCTATCGGTGTTCCCATTGTCCAAGGCCATCAACTGGGTCATTCGATATCGAGCTGCAAACCGAGGCAGGGACGTGGCAGATGAGTTACCTTACCCTTACCAAGCCATGCTCTTTTGGGCAGGCTTGCGAGGAGCTGTCGGTGTTGCTTTAGCAGCGGGCCTAAAGGGAACCAATGCTCCCGCTTTACGTGCAACCGTTCTGGTCGTTGTTGTTTTGACGGTCATTATATTCGGAGGCACAACTGCTCGAATGCTAGAAATCTTGGACATCCGCACCGGGGTCGTTGAGGAAATAGATTCTGACGATGAATTTGACATTGAAGTGACAAACGGTGGCACGTACTACAAACGATCGGGAACTGGCATGGGCCACACCCCACGCAGAGGTGACTTCCAGCTGGACTCTGTTGCAAGGGAAAATGATATCAACAGAACTGGGCACGGCTACTCAAGCGGTAGCAACGGCCGCCTAACGCCCCAGACAACTGAAGGTCCTGGTACTCTCGCAAGAAAGAAATCCTCATATTCTAGGCGGGATCGTGCTCGATCGCGAGACGGAGCGTCGACACGAGAATTGCTCGGAGGTCGAAGTGGAAGCGCCAGCGGTAGCAGCGTCGACTTAGACATTGGCCATGACAGAAGCCGCACTGGACGAAACACAAGAGGCACGGGCGATGCGGGCATGAATATCGAAGACTTCGACCTAGAAGTCGACGCCGCATTCTCTGACGACGATCTCCCACCTGCTGCTGCGTCGCAGGCCCAACGTGCTCGCACACAGTCTCAACCCAGATCGTGACCTGCTCGCGCCACAGGCTCCGGCGACGGTCCATATGCCAACACCACACAAGGAGAATCATCATCTTCATCCAAACCTATCACAGGTGCCACCGATGCATTCCGTGATTTGTTGACCGGCAATCGTGACCATGCTACATGGTTTAAGCACTTGGATGATGAGTACATAAAACCAAAATTATTGCTCGACCAGGGACCCGGATCTGGACCTGGATCTGGATCCGGGTCTGGGCATAAGGGGCCTGATGCTGTATGACTTAACATGGCAGCATTATCATGACATATTTATACCTTTTTCTATCTTTCGTTATCTTACGTCTTGTACTTTAGTTTTCATCATACTCACCCTCTTTATTCTGATATTGATAGAGTTACATTATATCTCTGCTACAGGGTTGCAAGGGCTAGGGATTGGGGCTAGGATTGTCCTACAGGTTTAACGGTACGGTACATATGATTTCTTCGTCTTCTTGCCCGATTTAAAGTAGCCTTGTAGACAGAATAAAACACGTTCCTGTCCATTATTAATTCCCATCAGCCTCCCCGGCTAGTTTACAGAGCGTACAAGAACATTTTCCCAATATATTAATGTATCAACTCGTCCTGAAAACTCCACTGCATGTATCAGGCAGGCCACAGGATAAACCCAACTAAAACTACCCAGCTAACAGCTGAAATGGGGAAAGAAGCCAGACGAAACAAATATAGGTTAAAAAAACATGGGGTAACTGGGAGGTAAAAAAAATACAGGTGTGAAACGAAAATAATGGGATAATCGAATTAGCTTGAAAGCCGCTTTTCAAGAGGGTTTCTTTTAATCATCGCCGTCAATGAATTGGAGCCTTTCTTTGGCTGATTTTGCTCTTTTGGAGGTGCCTTTTCCAGGCCCGCGGCGACGGCCTTTACCTGGTGGGCCTGCAGCAGGTGTCTCAACGTCTGCGGACAGTGGAGTTGCGGTGCCGGAAGGTCTGGCACTAAGGTCTTCGAAGTGTCCCTCACCTATATAGCAAAAACGGTTAGTGAAATATTCTGTATAGATGGATAGGGGGTGTTGCGAATGCTTACCTTCATGATACATATCATCCAATGTAACATCTCGCTTCTTCTTAGGAGCCGCCTTCTTCCCCTTCTTAGGTGCAGCTGTCGCCTCCTCTCCCTTATTCATGGCTTCTTTCTCCTTTTGTTCCAGGATCTTAGCCTCATCATCATCAGCAAGCCACATGGCGATATCCTTGGTGCGGTTCTCACGACTACGAGTGTTGAAGTCGACGCCACCGCCTGCACCGCCGGATATAACGACACGCTGCACTTCTTCTTTTTGCAGGGCTCGCTTGCGGATTCGTTCTTCAATCGTTCCGCGAGTGATTAGACGGTAGACTGTGACCTGTCTGGTTTGACCGAGACGATGGGCTCGGTCCATAGCCTGGGAATCGATGGTTGGGTTCCAGTCGGAGTCGTAGAAGATGACGGTATCGGCGGCTGTAAGATTGATACCCAGTCCACCAGCACGGGTGGAGAGAAGGAAGATGAATATGTCGGGTCGTTGCTGGAAATCCAGGACAGTATCACGGCGGTCCTCGAGCTTGGTGCTACCGTCTAATCGGCAGTACTTGTAGTTGCGGTAAGTGAGGTACTCTTCCATAAGATCGATCATACGCGTCATCTGGAAGTAGAGCAGTACGCGATGACCGCCATTCTTTAGCTCTCGAAGGAGTTCATCGAGTTTCGCGAGTTTGCCAGAGTCAGTGACAAAGCGTCTCATCGATGGCACAGTGATGTTCGTGTATCCTCGTTTCGTGGAGCCTGGTTTCGGCAGCATAGGAGTATACGAGTAGGGCAGAGGATTGACCTTGTGGGTCAGAATCTCCTCATCGAGTCCCCGACTTGTCGCTCCAACCAAAGCCTGGCGACCGCGGACGTTGAAGAATGTGTTCTGGGCCTCCGTATTCGCCGATGGAGAGGAACATGATATCATGATTGGGGGAGCAGTGGCGCATGCTTTGCCGCATGGCTCGAAGCCGGAGATTCCTTCATTATCAATCACGGTTTGGGCCACGTTGAGTAATTCGCGTAGACAGCCGGATGAGCCAACTTCTGCCAGCTCAGATCGACTGTTCCGATCAACGATGTTGAATAAAGAATGAGGTAGAAGCGAGTTAACGTTCGTTGTATCATCGTCATAAACGACTGAAAGCCGTGCCAGACGATTCTCACGACCATGACGGTCCAACGCCCTCTCAAATACCCCCTTATGTGACACCTTAGACGCTTCGCCCATGGACGTGTCGGTAAACCTAAGCCAGGAAAAGGCTTGGTCGTCAACCAGGCTCTCACGCATATTGTCCGGTGCCCAAACATTCATCATATGAGAAAGGTATTTATCTTCAAACCCAGCCCTAGCATTCTCTGACCCAGGAATGTCAAGACGTCCTGCAGAATTGCATAGCATACGAGGTAGATCATACTCCACCAAGCTGCGGGTTGAGTAGCAAACAGCCAACGAAGCTCTGACGAAAGAGGCAGACTCTGCGAAATAACACATGGAATAAGGCGAGGAGGTATCAGCGCGCTCAAATAAGTCTGGATGATTGCAAACTTTTCGGAACTGCATAACCAGGTTCATCAACGTCGTGCTGTCGGCGTCTTCTCCTGTAGCGGCCTTTTCGATCAGATCGATAATGCTAACGCGATTTCTAAGGCTGGCGTAGTACGCTCGCTGTCTGTATGTAAGATCACAGAAGACGTCCTTCTCAACCTTATCGCCTAGTTCCTTCTGAACATGCTTCTTTATACGTCGTAACATGAACGGTTTCAGAATCATGTGTAGTCGCTTAAGTTGGTCTTCGTTCAGCTTGGTATTACTCTGAGCGTGACTTTCGATGTCCTTGGAGAACCACTCGCTAAACTCGTCGTGCGAATCGAATAGCGTGGGCATGATGAAATGAAGCAGGGCCCAAAGTTCCTGCATATTGTTCTGAATGGGTGTACCCGTAAGTAACAACCTGTTCCTACAATGGAAACCGAGTAAGTTCTTCCATCGCGAACTCTGCGAGGATTTGATCGCCTGGGCCTCATCTAGGACCATATACTGCCATTTGACTTTCTGGAAGTACTGTGCATCCAACACCACCAACTGGTAGGATGTCACCAGGACGTGAAATTCGGATTGTTTTGTGTAAGTGATATGCTTGCGATCCCAAAATTTCCGCAGCACTTTTCGATCTTTGGCAGAACCCCAGTATGGAAGGACTTTGATATCTGGTACGAATTTTGTGATTTCCTGCTGCCAGTTGTGAAGGGTAGAGGCCGGCGCAATGACGAGGAAAGGACCCCAGATATTGTGGACTTCAGCGAGGTAAGCCATGACGGAGATAGACTGGACTGTCTTTCCGAGACCCATCTCGTCGGCAAGGATACCGTTGATACCCTGTTCGTAAAGGTTGACCAGCCAGTTGAGGCCCTTCAATTGATACTCTTTGAGCTGGCAGTTAAGCAACTTGGGCTGCGCAACCTCTACATCTCCTAAGCTCGTAGGGTTCTGGAAATTCATTTCGCCTTCATCAAATGCTGCCATCTTGTTCTCCTGCTCGTTAAACGCCTTGGCGCGATCCTGAGCTTGTTTAACTGCGTTCTGCGCGTTGGCCATAGCAGCCTCCCTCAGAGCAGTATCATCCTCAGCATCAAAGTCAAGATCCTCAAAGTTCGTAACCTTTGCGCTGAGATCGCCCACATCGTCAGGTACACCCAGTGAGTTTCCAGGCTCCTTTACGGCTGCAGCCTTATCCTCCACGGGAGCAACGGTCGTGTCTCCGGAATGTTCAGCTTCACTGGTTTTGATCTTGCGGCCAATGAAATGGGAGTATAGCTCAGTCTGGGAGATGAGGAAGTTTAGTTTACGTTTCTGGCGATTGGCTTCACGGTCAGCATCTGCCTTTCTGGCAAGCTCTAGTTCTTGTTTCTCAGCCATTCTGCGCAGATCACGCTCTTCACGTTCGTTTCGCTTCCAGAAGGACATCATTTCGCGCATGGTTCGTTTAGCTCGAGCCTGAGTATCCTTCGTGCTGCGATTAGTGCGTTCTTGCCATTTCCTTGCTTGCTTGCTTGCCAGCTGTGCCGTTTTGCGTAGATTCTCCTGTCGAGTATTAAGGGAAGACGTTTTGATACGGGCAACTTTTGGGATATCCTTGCGAGCCATGTCTCTCCAAATCTGTTCGTAGAGTTGAGCGTAGCCCTTGGTATCAAAGGTCGCAACAGGAGCGGGAGTAGGTTCCTTTGAACGAGCAGCTTTTGTCTCCTTTTTCAAGGTTGCCTTTCTTGATCCCTCCTTGGGAGCAATTGCAACGGGCTCCTCGCCTTCCATAGCGGCATAGGCTGCCTCTGCAGCATCCTTCTCGGCCTGCTTCTGCTCCTTGGTTTTCTTTGGCCGTGTAGCTGCACCACTTCTGGATGGCCTCTTCTTATTAGGAGAGGCTTTATCGCGGGTATGGAAGGAACCGGTTGTGCCGCCTTCGAGATTTGGAGATAGAGGCGCAACCTCGCTGATTTCTTGGGGAGCGATGCCAGTCTCGAGCACCTGTTTTGTGTGTTTGATCTTTTTGCGAGACCGGGCGATTTCACGCTGCAGTTTCTCCTTCTCGGCGTCGTCTTCCATCTTACTGACTTTCTTTTGGGCAGCCTGGATTTTCTCCATCTCAGCACGAACAGTGTTTTCACGTCGTCGTTTCCGTTGCATGTCCTTTTTGCGTTCCTTTTCATCTATTATTTCTTTCTGCTGAACTTCCTCTATCACTTCGGCTTCGTGAAGACGGGCAAAGCGTTCTGTGCCCAAAGCGGCCTGTCTTTCAAATACTCGCGCCAGTTTACCCAAGAAATTCGTTCGACGGCGCTGAAAATAGACACAAGTTAGCCATGAACAAATGAAACAAATGAAGCTGTACATACCTTTCGCTTCTGAGAGTCAAGGGCCTCTGCCTCCCGTGCGCGTTTCCTCCCCTTGACGATGTACCGTTGCCAGTCATCTTCGAACCCGGGGGACTCCACATCACTCTTGTCGAGATTCTCCAAGCGTTCGAAAGCCTTGTTGAGGTTTGAATTGGTAAAGAGCTGTGCCGAGCGTTGTTTTGCAGGAGCTACTGAGACAGAAGACTTTACAGGCCCTGTCCCATTCGCAACCGGTTTAGGCGCAATATCACTGTAGGTAGCGTCGTAGTGGTGGTGGCGGCGTCTCTTATCCGACTCCAACACTCGACCTTCCGGTTTGGGTGCTGACACTGGTGGAGGTGCGGGTGCAGCCGCAGGTGGTGGAGGAGGTGGTTGTTCGCTAGCCTTGACGACTGGAGGGACGGAGGCCTTTCGTGGACGCTCCTCGGCGGGCCCTGATAGAATGCTAGCAAAGGACATTGGATCCGTAGCTCTCGCTGGTTTCTATAAACTGTCAGTACATATATCCACACTAGTTGGACTGGATGTCAAGACTAACGGATTCCTTGGGCGTGGAGGCCCTCGCTTCACGGGCCATGGGAGGCTGCGACGCATACATGGAGTTCCCAGAGCGCGAGTCGAGAGAGAGGTCAGGTTCGCGCTTGGGAGAATGCGAAACGGTGTCTCCGATGCTACCTGGACGCGTATGAGAGGGAGTATGGTTGTACATGCCAGACGGGGGAGAATGAGCCGAATTCGACATCATCGAGCTACCGTACGGCCGTGGCAGCGAGTATCCGGCCTGATTGGAGGCCGAGTGCCCAGTGTGATATGCTGGCGACGGTTCCGCGCCGTTCAAGGGAGGCAAGGTAGTGTTCATCGGCGAGGTAGGGTGAGTATAGTGTGGACTTCTGTTGACGGCGGCATGAGATGGGTAGCCAGGAGGCGTGTGAGGCGGGTGTTGCTGTTGCTGTTGCTGCTGCTGGTAGGGCGAGGCCTCCGTACCGGAGTAAGGACGGTCCCGCGACGGCGAGTAGGAAACATAGCGAGACTGCTGGGTGGGCGAGCGCGAGGAGTACGGCGGAGCTCCCGTCATGGCTGCTGGAGCTGCTGGAGAGCCAATTCAGGCCTCCGGAGTGCTCTGAGCTGGTGTTGGCTTCAAAGGACACGCTCCATGGGGCGGGAAAAGGGTCGCGGCGAGAGAGAGGCGCTGGGCGATCTAGAAAGCGAGAACGCAGAAAACAGCAGAGAGAGAAGGGAGGCAGGGCATGCGGTGGGCAATGGGAGACGCGGTCAAGGGCGAGTGAGAGCTGGATGGAGAGGGCGAGGTGTTGGTTGTAAGCAGAGAGAGAGAAGAAAGTTGAAGTTGAAGTTGAAAGTGAGAAAAGGCTCTCACGCTATTTCCAGTTCTCCCTTCAACCCAAACTTCTTCCTCTTTTTCCGTCACAGATATCTGAGTAAGCCCACGTGATGAGATGAGATGAAGATGAAGAAATGAAAGAAGAGAGAAGATGAAGTTGAAGTTGAGGATGAAGACAGGTAAGAGAGAGAGAGAGATCTGCTTGAACAACTGCATGGACAACTACTGATTACTGATTACTAGATCTCCCAGACAAAGGCCCAAGACTAAGACATCTTCTTCATAGCAAACAGGAAGATCTGAAGATCTTTCAGCGGTCATTCATTATGAGTACGGATACAGAGTACCGACACAGATATACGGATGGCTGACTCCAAGATGTCTATCATGAGCTCGACAGCCAAAACAACTAACCGACCTCCAGGCTCAAGACTTCAAGACCTCAAGATCCCCTGAATGCCGGATGATAACTGCTAACTGGGATGGATGCGAGTGATCGGTCAACTAGCGGCGAGGATTCTTCATGCGTGATGGCGGTCTTGGATGAGATTCCAGCCCCGATCCTTGATCCTCAGCTTGCTCCGTCCGAGGACTCTTTTTATAACCTATTTCATGTCTATCATCTCCATCTCTGCGCTTTCTTACTCGTATACGTAGACTTTTAACTAACAAGAGGCATTTTTAGTCAAGACTGGCCACTTTCTTCCCTCGGCTACTCCTATACAAGTCGAATCTTCTACCTCTTCTCTTCTCTCCTTCTCTACTCCCTCTTCTCTTCTCTTTTTCTCTACTCTACTCTATCCTATCCTATTATCCTATTATTATCCTATTATCCTTCCTATTTCTTCTCTTTCTATCTTCTACCTGCTTACTCATTTACCACGTGACCATCAGCCAATAAGAACTCGCTTATTCATAGAAGCCAAATCACGGGAATTTCTCGGCCAAAAAACCAAAAAAAGCGCCGCAAAAAAGAAGAAAAAGAAGATCAAAAGAGACGAAAGCGATCTCGTTCACTCTTTCACGCATACACGATAAAGAGTGCACACCACCATATCACACCAAGATAGAACGACTTTGCTACCGCCACCATGGAATCTCTGCTTCAGCAGTCCCGCTCGCTCTGCCCGTTCTTGAAGAAGACCGCCCCTGCGACCCTGCGTGCGCTCTCCACCACGACCCGGCCCAGCTCCAGCGTCGTCGGAGGCACCATCACCAATTTGCAGGTCGTGGCCAGACGATGTCCCGTCATGGGCAAGGCACTCGCCGTCCAGAGTGCCCGCAGCGCTCTCAGAGGCGAGGCGAGGGCCTTTGGTACCTGTCCTCGCTCGGCCGGTGCTGCCAGCCTTGTTAGGGAGAACCTGCGTCGAGGCGGCAGGCAGGCGACTTGTCCGGAGTCTGGCAGGAGGGGGCTGCATACCACCAGCGCCCAGGCAGCGTCTGTCGACCAGCAGGATAGCAAGACCAGAAGTGTGTTTTCACTTTCTTCACCTTTATGGGCATGTTCAATTGATCGTTGCTGACCGAGATACTAGGCCACCCCGTTCCTCCACAATCAGGGACCGTTGAACAGCTGAACTGTGCACGCGAGGCTCCGTTTGCAGGACCCAAACCGGCCATCCCAGCAACCGGCAAATTCGACTATGAAGGCTTCTACCGAGGAGAGTTGGACAAGAAGCTCAAGGACAAGTCCTACCGCTACTT
>JANTQJ010000174.1:0-23625 GCA_032989685.1 Arthroderma sp. PD_2
AAGACAGTGAACCTGCTGTAATGCATAAAGTCCAGTGCTTGAATTGCGCACGCAATCATGACCGTCCTGTTCTTGGTCATCCGGTATGGAATAAACGGTTTTCTGGCATATCTCGCATCCAAGATGAGGAATGAAATGAACAAGACTACCCCTAGGACTAACATCGCAATAAAATGAGCCTCCTTCCACAGCCCAGGGTTGCGTGCCCCTGTCAATGATAGTGGTACGAGGAACAAAGAAAGGCCAGCTACAAGGAGAAAGGCACCGAGAAGGTCAAGCTGGACCCACATCAAATTCCACGTTCTTTGCCACATGCTGACTTTCTGTCGTTCACCAGTGATTGCCGATAACCCCTTGCTGGCGAGGCCATGTTTTGCCGCTCGCCTCTGAAGTATAACCATGGTGAGAATCAACGGCAAGGCGGCAGGAGGGAGGATGATAGCCCACATACCCCATCCCCAACGCCAGCTCGAGTGGGCAAGTACCTTGTCTCCAATAAGTGTTCCTAGATACAAGGCTGGAATGGTTGTGAGAGATTCAGGTAGGGTCGGCCAGAATGCACGATCGACCAAATTGGTTGCGTCCGCGACGAAAACTTGCTGAGTCAATGCGAAACCTGTTCCGCCGACCGAATCAAAGATACCAGCAGACACGTACTGGCGAATGTTCTGGCTACTGGCGTAGATGACAAAAGCCAGGGTCTGCACCCCAATGGAAAACGTGAACATCTCTGCGCGGCCAAATGCATCACTCAGCTTAGCAATGATCGGATAGGCGCAAATCCGAGTTATATTACCAACCACACGTGCAACACTGAGTAGGGAATGTTGACGGAATGAGCTAGTAGCATACGGCTCATACACAATTATAGCGAAGTCAGAGAATGTGATCACCAAAGATACAAGCATCAACCTAGATGGTGGCAGTTAGCTGTGATTGTCTCTTGTGTGGTTAGTTGAATACGCACCCAGAAAACGCAACCGCTAGGGACTTCTTCGACCAGGCTTTCTGTAGAAGCTCTGCTTTTGCAACACCTGGCTGCAGAGACCCAGCGTGAGAGTAGAGCGACACATTATCGTCGTGGTGGTTTTCCTTGTCGTCAGTAACTTCCTTCACCCCATGGGCAGACCTTCCTGCGTCTGGTGGTATGGTCTCCGCCATCTTATGAAGGTCAAGAAGGATATCAGCATAAAACAAAGATCCCACCTTTAGTTGGATTGCCCTGCCTAGATATACTGACTGCCCTAGGACGAGCACCAAGGCTGACTAAAAGATATTTCAGCTCATAAGGAGCCCGCCTTGGGTCAAGTTACCCGCATTCGGTGCCGTTCTGGCCACATAGAAACCAGCCTTGCTAGCTAAAGGACTCCAATTTATGAATGGAGGTGAGAGCTGGGTTACGTCTGCATCCCTGCTGTCCAACCTGTTAGCCAATAGGAATGCCAATGCTGCATGTTGTGAACGACGTGATGAGGTTGATAAGATCAATCTTGGGCTGCTAGCAACGCTTATGAGAAGAAAATAGTCGAATACGAGCTCAGGAAAGGAGTTTCCCAGATCTTTCCACCGTTGCTCCGAACAATTTAGCCGTTCAGTGTTGATCCGTGGAAAACTTCATCGTCCTTCGTATTGATATGATTGATAAGATTAAAAAGATCAGATAAGATGTTTCGGATCAACCCACCTGGTTGCTGACATTCTATTGGCTCGCTAAAAGAGGGTAATGGCTGGTCCACAATGACGAGAATGTTTCGTATATTTAAACGAGGCATAGACGATGGACCATCTCTTTACTACTATCAATTTTTGGATGGGCGACATCATCAACGCTTACGCTGTTGACACCCTATCTTCCACTGCCTCAGATAGCTCAAGAACGCCGGCAACCAATCCTTTATGCCGGAATGTCGGTCGTGCCCCCCAGGGGGTTTGACGCTCTGGGCTTGTCTATAAACCTGGCTGTTCTGCAGCTCTGCGCTGTCCTGCACGCCCTAGTCAAACCGGAGACAAATCTATCGGGTGTCTATTTTAAGCCTTCTACAGGGCTAGCGCTCGGCGAAGAGAAAGGAATCCTACAATTTCCCACGAGCTGGGATGTTGAATAGAAGATGATATTTACTAGCCAGTGCGAGTTGAGTTACCCGCCTTGAAACATATCGAAGTTATCACACAAATAACTATATGACTAGGCACATTGAGTATATTACTCACATCTTAGTCTTTGTTAAAGATGGCAGCAAACTTCTCTCCCCCGTCTTGATACCCCTCCACTACAGTGGGCCTGTATCCCTTCCCTTTCCGCTCGTTGAATATGTCCTGATATTCACTCGATGTCATACCGTATCGAGTATATGGCTTGTCCTTCTTGTCCGTCTTCTCGAAAATCCCCGCAAACCAGACCTTTCCGCCAGCTGTGTAAGGGCTGATCTGCACAGCATAGTATCCGTCTCTCTTTGCTTCATCGAATTTGGTTTGGTATTGGGCGGCCGTCAAACCAGCATATGCCTTCCATGGTGGGCTGGACTTTTTCTCCCATACTCCAGCGAATTGCTGCTCATCGTTAAAGGAGTAGCCGCTAACTGTCCTCAGCCTGTAGCCTTTTCCGACAAATTCCTTAAACCACTTCGTGAACTCATCGCCGGACAGATTTGTGCGTTCCGACCATAGGACGTTGGCCGTATTCTTCTCCCAAATGCTGGCATAGCGACGCTCCCCGCCGGCGTTATAACCCTCAACAAGGAGAGGCCGGAATCCATCCCCCTTTAGCTCTTCAAAGGCTTCATTATACGACTCGCGTGTATAGCCAAAGTTCGTATGCCATCCAGGGGAAGAAGGGAGCTTTTCGAAAATGGCATTATATCTAGCTTCGCCGCGGTTGGTGGCATAAGCAGAGACATACGACGGGCGGTAGCCAGAGTTGGTCATGGCGCGGAGCTTGTCCCTATAATCAGAGAAACTGAGGCCATGGTGCGCCGCCCAAGGGTTGGTTGCTTCGACGACAGCGAGGAGGGAGGCCGCTGAAACCCAAAGAGCTGTGAAAGGGATTTTCATGATGCTTGAAAGAAGATAGTAGAGTTTCAAAGGGATGTTGATCGGCTGGAGGATTGAATGGGTGTGTGTTTCCCTGGATATGAGGATTTATCACCATGCTTATATACTACAATCTGGCCTGTCAATTCGGTAACAATGGTATCGTCATCTATTTAGAATTATGTTCCCCGCCACCAACTTGATTCGATGCATCGGGCGAAGCACAACAAACATAGGATATGCCTGCGGAATATATTGGTATGTGCCAGGACTTATCCTAGCTGCAGGGTCAGGCACAGTATAATAAGGGGATATACATCATGCAGCATCCGTGATGGGTGTGTACCCCAGACATTGTCCCAGGGGATAGGTAGCTATCCGAAAAATGCACCAACCAGAGGCGCGATATTACTATATCCATCCAGGATAAGGTAATATAAATGTGCGGTACACTCGCAAGCTTGTAATATGTCAATCGACATGGCTAAGCGAGATAGTCGACAGACCTTCCTCATTCTCTGTATGCGGCATGGGTCGTTGAGGTGGTATATGTAATAGCAGGAGTGCTATTAATAAACATATCAAATATTATGGGGGCAAGTTGGAATCCTAGCTGGTTGGGTTGAAAAACACGAAATATAAGCCTCAGTCTAATCATCGTTCCCTTGGCATCTGGGCAGATACCGAGGGTATGGAGAGGATCCCCGTTCCCTTCTAGATGGGCCTTGAGCTGAGTTGTCGAGGCACTGGGGCGGCGCGAGATGATGAGGTGCGATTCATATATACTTATACCCAGAAGATATCGGCCGATAATGCAATCCGCCAATAATTGCACAATCACTACTAAAGACTAGTGCTACTAGATATACGCCCTATTGCAGGTCTTTCATTCCATAACTATGTGAGTGAGATGCACAATCTCTGAGTGGCAGGCTGACCATAGGTATCCATTGAATCTATGCCGAATTATATACTATATCTTAAAGATAGGCTACATAAGTATTACATAGAGAGCAAGCCTGAAGGGCAGGCTCAAGGTAAGAGTCTATGGAGTACTCAGGGTTATCATTAGATTTAGTAGGCCATATTGAGAGGTAGCAAAGCCTACAGAGAGCAAACCTTCCCACCAACTACATGCATAGGTCTTAAGAAATGAATTCTGCCAGCTTGGAGTTGACACCACAGAACCAAGTCTAATGCTAAGGTAGAGATTTCTCCATTTTGGGTGGTATTCCTTGAGTAGTTTAGAGCCTTTTGGAGCTCAGGAACTGGCTTAAAAGCTAAACTATCCGTTGAATACCCGGTGACATAAATTCCCGACCTTCAATTCAACCCGATTTACCCCTCGTATTCTCGTATTGTAAGAGAGATTGATAAGATGATCAGATTAGATTAGATAGGTAACATGTCTTGAAAACCCACTTTGAGTATTGACATCTCATTGGCTCGCTCAGGCATGGCCTAGATACGGATACGAACTCTCCAAAAGGTGAAGAACCTCTAAGAGACGTTACCATCTCATCGCAGGTGCATGTTGGAAAAATTTGCCGTCCCTAGTTTGGTAAGGAGTGTCTATAACATTATAAGTCGTCAACATATTAGCCATACACATCTTCACATATACATTTGGCCTGCTCTACACTGGTCTTACCAGTTGGCATCCTACGCGTGTCATTTTTGATGCAGTTAACTTATATAGCAGCCGGTTGGTGTTTTGCAATCGCTACAAGATTCTGAACAACTCGCTAGTTAACTAGTGAGCTATCAAGACTGAACTATTTTGAGGCAGCGCTTGAAACGCGACCACGATCTGAATCTCAACATCTTATTCATGTGGACATACCAAACACCTACGGATTGATTTCCTAGGATGAAGGTCGTCTATAGAATCGGCCTCACCAATCTGTTTAAAGGGCCGTTTATCTCTAGCTCTAGATGGATTACGAGCCGATACTCCAGCAATTCAAGCAAGATGGAGCAAAACCTGCCCAACGTTATAGGTACGAAAAAGAACATATCTTTCGTACTTGTTGAAAAGTATCTAAGAATCTTATTTAGCCCTAGCAGACTTTAAACATGATTTGGATGGGCTTAAACGCTTCACCTCTGATCGGTGGCTCTGGAATGAACGTCAGCAGCTTGAAGTCCGCTATATCAACTTCGACATGGCAGAGTTGCTTAAAGTGGCTGCTCTCGCCATCGATGCGGATTCATGTGCCAAAGTTGTGAAAGCCTCGGAAGGCCAGTATAACAAGGTGTTCCAGCTTACTATGAATGATGGCCGTGAGGTTATCGCAAAATTGCCAAATTTTAATGCAGGAAGAGAGCATTTTTCCACAGCTAGCGAAGTTGCTACCATGGACTTTGTACGGCTCTATATCCTGTTCTGTACATGGTTTTTCATCGAGTGTACGTATACTGACCGTTTTAGCTGAGGAACGTCCTTCATATCCCGGTTCCAAAGATTTACGCTTGGAGTTCTAGAGCGTCTGATAACCCCGTTAAGGCAGAGTATATCATCATGGAAAAGTAGCCTGGCACAATTCTAAGCGATATATGGGGAAGTATAAAAGGAAAACGGAAAGCACAGATTGTCCAGCAGGTTGTCGAGATCGAAAGGTCTCTTGCTTCAACGAAATTTACAAAATTCGGAGCCCTATACTACAAACAGGACCTACCTGGATCTGATAATAGCGCACCATTATATGTCGACGGTTCCGGGAACGTGGTACACAACACGGAATTTGTAATTGGTCCCACGAACCATCGTTCATTCTTTGATTTTGGAAAAGGAGGGCTGAACATCGATTGTGGTCCATGTGAGATCCCCTTTCTCCTAATATTCTGGCTGTGACTTTATACTAAATGCTAGACCCTAGGGTCCACAATCACTGAGTATCTGACAGCTGTCGCCCACAGGGAGATTGCATGTGTAAAGGCAGGCTTGACATATCCAGTTATTCCAGAAGGCCTTTTCTATGGGCCTAGACAATACCAACCAACAGCGGCTAAAAAGCTCTCGGCACTGAACAACTACCTGAAGGTTGCCCCCTATGTCTTGCCAGAGGATAAAGAGGGACATGCGTCAGTTTTATGGCATGGTGACCTCCATACGCAGAATATCTTCGTTGACCCCGAGGATCCAGGTCGAATAGTGGGCATCATCGACTGGCAATCTGTTAGTGCCTGTCCAATTTTTATGCAAGTCACCCGCCCCGGATTCTTAGATTACAACGGCCCCGCCCCCGAGGATCTCGGACGAGTTAGCCTACCCCCAAACTTTGACTCCATGTCCCCCGAGGAACAGCGGGAAGCGAAGTCCTTGCACGAGTCCCAAACACTTCATAATCTATACTTGGCTTTATCATTTCGAACGAATAGCGCAGTATTCCAGGCGATACAAGGACATGATACCCTCCACCAGCAGGTCAGCATTCTGCCAGGGTTGACACTGACAGACTGTGAACCATGTCTCAACAGCTTATTGAGAGAAGTCAAGAACCAGTGGCCAACAATTGTTGGTGAGGGTCCCGATGGTCAACCTACGGTACCATGCCCGTTGCAGTTCTCAGCTACGGAGGTGGAACAACAGGAGAATGATGTGGAACTATGGGCTCAAGGGGTAGAGCTTATGAACAACTTTATCAGCGAAAGCGGATGTTTCAAACATTGGGACGGCAGGGTGGATACTGCGGACTATGACCTTTCAAAGAAGCAGCTGGCCGAGGGCATTGAGAAGTTTTTGAGCCGTGAGGCTAGGAATGACGAAGAGCGGAAGGCATGGCTGGCTTAAAGCCTTGCCGTTTGTTGACAACAACTAATAGAATTGACACCTGGAAGATCTGAAAATATGTGTGATTGCGTCTAGTGAGATTAGCATGTATATGAAGTTATCTCTTAATTATCTCTTGTACTCTTGTACTTTAATATCAAAAATAGTAAAGTTTGATGTGCGGCTCTAACCTGAAATCTTGACTTTATTTGAATTTAGATATAAAATTCAAAGCACCACACCTTACTGGGGAGAAGCTGTAGATATACCCTTCTTCATGTCGTACATGTATCCTGGAATATTTAAGAGAGATAGTGTCTCTGTCAAATCGCCGAGGACATACGACTTTAATCAACCTGAGTCAGTTAAGGCATGGTTACGTCATATAGATCGAACTATTCGGCTAGTTAGTTAAAGATTCCTAGCGATATTTAGGTCAAGCTCGCGATGTAACCTCAAGATCCCTCGCCCTTGCATCGGAGTAGTTGGAGAAGAGGAGAGGCTAAGGCTTGATTGATATGGCGGCTACGAAGCCCAATGATCGGAATGAATCAACGGCAATCGCGCTTTGGCAGGATTCAGGGTTAAACAGCAAGGTGCTTATGCACTCATAGAAGTATCCTTTTAGAGCCATTCTTGCTCTCGATGCTCCGGTATCGATGTCGACTTTTCCGGAGAACTGCCCCGCAACCGTTATATAACTATGTTAGTTAAAGACAGGGAACGGCCATTGATGCCTCTTTGACCTCTACTCCGGACTCTAGGCCCCAGAGCTAACTATATATTACCACAAAGATCTCGTCAGGGACCAAAGGATAAAAATGGGGAATGCCACTGGTCAAGCAGCAACTGCATCTAAAGTGACATCAGAAACTACTCCAACAAGCGTGCCGATACCCTGTGCCCTTAACTCCATAGCATTGGAGCTAGTTAATTAACTCCTCGGAGGATTCTGCAAGGGACGAAGGAGAAGGAATAGGTATATATACTGCTCCCACATGAGAGTAAAATTGAGATAGACATATTCTTCTCTCACTCTTGGGACACATCAGACACTGGAAAACCAGAATACCACGCAAGATGCATCTCAAGTCCATCATTACCCTGGGCCTGCTCCCAGAGCTGCTTGTTGCTAGCATGCTTCGTGCCCGCGCAGTTGACTGTCAGTTCAGTGTTGCCGCCAACCCTGGCGATACATGCGAATCCTACTCTCGCCAATGGAGAGTTTCCCTTGAAACATTCAAGCTGTTGACGATGTCACTTGCCCCGACCTTGACGGGACTGCGAGCTACTGTCTTGGAGGCACCGTCAGGATGGATACCGCGACGATGATGCTTTCTTATGACCCAACGACCAATCACCATACTTCGACTTCAACTTCATCTACGACTTCGCCAACGACTTCACGCACTCCTTCGTCCGATTCTTCGTCCATAGCCACCACCACTGCTACTACCGCTGACACTACCGGGGAAACGACGGCGACGACGCCATCGGGCACTGAATCGACCACGCAGCCAGGCGACGCGATGGAGAGTGACAAGCCCAAAGACTCGTCGGGCAACAGACTGCGGTCACCCCTAGCTGGAATATTCCGTTTGTGATCTAAGACGCCGCTGAGACGTCAGGCCCGCTCCCACTCAACGGCCTGCAGCTGCAGAAAGCTCCATGATTGAGCCGGAGATGGGCCCCTTACAATGTACCACTTCGGCCTGCCTGTATAATGAGAAATGTCAATACGAGATGCAATAATGTATAGAAATTAATTACATATACAAATAGACATACTGGATGATTTTATGCAGCCGATAAGCCTCATGATCATATCGACCTTTACTCACCTCATTTAAACCTCGAGGCTCGTGGAGGAGAAAGCAGGATTAGGAGTTATAGTAGTTCAGTAGAACGTAAAATTGCTGTCTCTTCGCCTGCAAAAAAGCACTCTCCTTGGGGAGTTGATCATTTGACGTCATTGGTCAAAACATTTCAGCAGGCAGATGGGAAGCGATTTCCAATTCAACAGTACCGTTGGTATTCTGCTTAATAACAGTGTGAGATAGATATACAGCTATCAAGTCAGACAAATGTCCTCTGAGCCAATGTATATGCAAAAGAAGAAAAAGAAGAAAAAGAAGAAGGACTTTTTAACATGTAAAGGGCTGGTGTATTACTAATACAGAAGAATGAAGACGTCACCTGATACTTTATTACTTAGAAATGCACGTGACTGCAATACCATATAGATTAGTCATTGTTTACTTATCCTTGAGCCGCGATAAGGAAGAAACAAAGCTGGAAGAGACTCTTTAAAAGGACGAGACAAGTTATGAGATAGTATAGGAGCTCTTGAGAGATAAGAGGATGCCTCGAAAGCGCAAACATGCCACTGAGGCCGATACCAACGAGCCTGCCTCCCCTCCGGCAAAAGCAAAACGCAGCAAGCCCAACAACCCTCCCTTTACAGCCCTCAAGCCTCGCATCCGGCACATCAACGAAGAAACGATAAAGTCCAAATGGACTACCCTACCGGATACTACACAGGAGAAGGTGAAGCAGCTGTTCTTGTCCGTCGAGCTACCGGTTATTACACGGCATCGAGATGAAAAGAAGCGCGTCGAGGCACAGTCTGCGCTGGCAACGGTACGGAAGAACCTGGGCAAGCGGCTCCCCAAGATGCCCTTTCCGGCGGGCACGAGAGATGGAAGTTTTGACTACGAGGGTGCGCTAGGAGATAGTGTACGTATCCCTGTGGGAAGGGAGTTTCCGTGGGTGAGGATTGAAGTTGACTGGATACAACTATAGCGGGCATTAGAAGGTCAATTGGCGACGACTACAAGCTCTATTCGGCTGTTACAAGCCGAGATCAAACGGGAAGAGGCAGAGCTAGCGAAAGATACGCTGAAGCTGGAGGAGCTGGAACGGAATGCAAAGGCAGCCGAGTCCGAGAGGAAGAGGCTGAACAAGAACGTACGTCTGGCGGTGAATTATACGATCGTACTCCATGCTGACACTTGACTTAAGGTCCATCCCGTTCTGAAACAGCTTGACGAGTCGAGCATTGGCGACGCAGCCAACGGTGCCGCAGACTTTAAGTTGTCGGAGCTGAAGAATGACGAAACCGTCCTGAGTGAAGTACGGATCACCGTCTTATATGCATGGTATTAGCGCTGACATGTACTCTCAACCACATTAGCTCGACGCAGATCCAACACTCCTCCCAACCATCAAGCAGCTACGCAACCATCTCGAGTCCATGCAAGGCAACGCAGCGCAGGTACGGGGAATCGGCCACGCCATTGCCCGTGCAAAGTCGGCGCTGGACATGCTTCCCCTAGGCTGAAATACGTATTCAGGTAATCAAGGGACGAGAGAGAAGCTCGGGTGGGCATATACATATTTTAATCACGGCACTTGGCAGATGCAGACAAGACGTTTCGCTGCACGAACAAGGTACTTGCTGGGAGTGGCCTCGGCATGGATGAGATGGGATGTCACATCGGTATACTTCCATGACGGAGGTTTATGCAGCATCTACGACGGGACATGCATCTAGGAAGCTCCAGCACTGCTCAAGCACTCGAAGTACTGCTCGAGGCCGGCGCTCCATCTCAACAACGGGGGATATCGATATTTCCGGTGACATCAGGCCGTTTGACCCCGAACCAGCGGTATATCTGGACCAGAGAGGGAGAGAAGAGGGACGAAGGAGAGAGGAGGGACAAGAGGAGCCAGCATCCAGGATCATCCCAACAAGCCATCTATGCCGCCAAGTAGCTCCAGCCATTTAACTATTGATCTGTATCCAATGCTCGGCACTGCACCAGCAGCTGCATGTGATGGGATTTCGACACGCACAAGTAATTGAAGCATGAAAAGAAAGATGCAGTAACAGATCGGTACAGCTATTCAGTATACACGTCGTCTCTCTTGGGGGTCTTTTTACGATTTATATTTCTCTTCGCGTGGCTGGCGGCCCTTTTTTCCTTGCTCGGTGTTTTTAGGCTTTGCGCGCCCTTGATGCTACAAAAAGTGGCGTCTTTTTTCCCTTCGCAAAAAAACCCCAACTTCTCCGACCATTTTCTCCATGCGCCCAGCACGCAGATAAGAAGCTCACCCATGTTTCTCCAGCTCCAGCGCGCGTCAGTTAAGGGATCTATTGGAGGAGGATACTTGCTCGCACTTGCGATGGCCTTTTTGTTCGCCGACAAACCCAGAATTTGAAACGCGACTCCCCAACCTTTGAGAAGAACGCCGACAGGGCCACCCCCAGACTCCGCCAGCACACACATATACCGCCCGAAAGCACCACCGGGACAGCGCGAGCAATCGTCCATTAAGCTGCTTCGACTCTCCGCCGTTCCGCCGTTCCGCCCATCCCGCCGACTGTCCTGTCTCTGCTGAACGGACCCCCGTCGAGCTGCTGCAGTGGTACCTGATGGGACAGGCCATCGCCCAGGCTCTGTGTGGAACGTTGAAAGAAAAACTGACAGACGAAACCCTCTTGCTCTCTGATAACGACCGGCCGTAGCCATATTCCAACGATTGGGCGCAGGCGCAATGGGTGGTGAGGCTGCCGAGACCGCGACGGGAGTGCTGGAGGAAGGCAAACGTAGCAATGGTGCCACAGAGCCAGCGTCTGCTACTTCAGCTGAGCAAGACACCGCGACGGCCAAGCCGGTGATGGGGATGATGAGCACTAGGGATAATCAACCGGCTGCAGGAGCTGCAGATAGGGCGCCGCCAACGGGTTCCAGCCCAAAGAAGAGACGGAAGGTCAACCATGGTGAGTCGAAGCTTTGAGGACAGTTGCATGAGATGTGTGAGATGCGTGAGATGCGGGAGAAGCCATGAAGAAAGGCGTGAGAAACGGGAGCTGCATCTGTTTTCCCTTTTCTTATCCCTCAGTGCATCTTGACCGATGTACGAAGGGGTTCCACATTGGAATTCAGGCCTGCAGGGCTCAAGGCTCAACCTTTTTTCATGCCCTTCTCTTGTCTCTCGCCATATAATCTTTTTATGCAGCACATCCTGCTCCGTTGTTGTTTTCCTTTATTTGCTTTTTTATCCATGGCACCGTCGGAAGTAAAACCGCTGACTATTCATTCGCTCTACAGCATGCGTCTACTGCCGTCGATCGGTGAGCTACAGATCTCCTTCTATCGTGTTTTTCCCTTGAACGCTTTCTTCCATCCCACTTCCATGTCCCCAAGACTTTAGCGGTACCGCTACGATGCATA
The DNA here is from genome assembly GCA_032989685.1 of Arthroderma sp. PD_2. Lineage (NCBI taxonomy): Eukaryota > Fungi > Ascomycota > Eurotiomycetes > Onygenales > Arthrodermataceae > Arthroderma > Arthroderma sp. PD_2. The sequence goes on from JANTQJ010000174.1 coordinate 12,040, forward strand.
ACAGCGGCCATCATGCCAGTCTGTTATGTGCAAATTACAGAAGTTTGCTGACTATATAACTCGCCCTGTTCCGTGATGACGTTGAACAGCATATGACTTGCGATTCGGTACGACAATCTCTCTCAACCCAGCTTTTTTTCCCCCTCTAGACCCTTTCATCCCATGACACGTTGACCTACCATGGTGTGCCTTGCTAACGGGGACATCCGGCTTTCGTGCTTCTCTAGGGACGGCCATGTAGCCGCTGTATAAAACGCAATATCGGTCATTTGTGCCATGACAAACCTCGCGAACCAACGAAACGCGTAAAGAACGACTCGGAAGGCGCCGTTGCCGCCGCTTCTGCCGATAGTCCTACGGCGAACAATGACTTTGAAAATAATCAAGGCATGTCGCAGACTATCGAGGGACGTGAAACCCTAGACGACCAGATACTGCCGGATACGGCCCTTTCTATGCAACCGCCTTCGTTGACCTCCTCCCAGAGCGCTCCGCCGCAGGATATAGCCGCTTCTGGACCGAACCTTGACGTTAATCAGCAGAGTTGTAAGAGATTGACCCTACAAATGCAAAGAAAAACTGTTCATGCTTGTCCCTCGTAGTAATACCAGGATACTAACTCCTTTCATAGTAATGGGGTATAATAACGAATGGCGACTTGGTGGTCAAAACAACCAGCTCCAAGATATCCATTCATTCCACCCATCTTACATGTTTAATGCGCCCGAATTCACCAACGAGTATAACCTCCTCAACGACTTTCTCAGCACAAGTCTTCTAGACGACGGATCAATGTATCCCAACGACGACGTACGGGGTCTCTACTCCGACATGTCGCTCCTAAATTCAATGGCCACAAACCTATCCCGCAATAATGAGGGTTACCCGCAGCAACAACCACAGCAATCCACAATATCACCTTCACAATTCGTCAACCCCTCACAATCCACCCAGGCAGGCTCCATACAACGGCCCATCAGCACTGTCGGAAATGACAAAGCGAAAGAAACGTATTACATGACAGCCGCCGACCCTTCCGGCACCGACCCCCCAGAAGAGCGCATGAACAAGCTACTTAAAGCCAAGTATGACGCCGGCCTATTGAAACCATTCAACTATGTAAACGGCTATGCTCGGCTGAATAAGTACATGGAAGAGCATCTCCAGCCCAGCTCTCGACAGAAGATTCTCCGCCAGCTGGATAAGTTCCGACCTACGTTTCGGGAACGTATGCATGCTCTTACCGATATTGAGTTAGTATTGGTTGAGATGTGGTTTGAGCGAAGTTTAATGGAATATGATCGCGTGTTTGCTAGTATGGCCATTCCAGCCTGTTTGTGGCGACGAACGGGTCAGATATTCAGGGGCAATCAAGAGATGGCGCAACTTATCGATGTGCCGATGGATTCTTTGAGAGATGTAAGTCTTCCCCGCCTCTTCTATCTAAATAGGCCATCTAATAAGGAATGTCCTGCAGGGTAAACTCGCTATTCATGAAATAGTCGTTGAAGACCAGCTTGTGAGCTACTGGGAGAAGTTTGGCGCTATCGCATTCGACAGCTCGCAAAAGGCAATGCTTACAAGCTGTACGCTGAAGAGTCCTGATCCGAACAGCCCAAAGCAGAATATTCCATGCTGTTTTTCCTTCACCATCCGCCGGGATAACCATAATATGTATGCTTTCTCTTTCTTTTTCTATAGTCCTCTAGATGAACATGTTACTAACAGTCGCCTCTCTCAAGCCCATCCCTAATCGTAGGGAATTTTCTACCCACGAAACGCGTAGATGTCCACCGATAGGATGAACCCCCTTCTTTACCCCAAGTTTCCCCTTTCTGTTCTATGTAAATATTATCAATACCCTTCACCATTCGTGCCTGAATGGAGCCTTTTCCTTGTTTTTTACTCTCGAGGCGTTATGTATGCATATACCTGTATGCTGAAGAAACACACGGACACTGACGGCTTTTTGATTTGACTTGTTCTGCTTGACTTCTATTTGGCAGTGAGACTATTACGCTGTTTAGGGCGTGGAAAAGATGGCATGGTGGCAACATCCTCCGTCCTCCTTTTCCCTTCTCTGGACTCTGGAGGATGAGGTTTTCTGGTATCTAGCATATAGATAGCTTCTTTACTGGAAGGCCATCAATCTGACACCATCTATACCCATCTATCTTCGTTATCTTTGCAGCGTCCTTTTATATTGCCTGATTTGCGACGGTGCACGGACAGTTTCTCCTCTCTCTCTTTTTCTTTTCCGCGTTCAACTTCAACTTCACCAACGCAGCTTCAACAACGCAACATCAACATCAAAGCGCCTGAGTCACTGGCTATCGAAGAAGTCCTCGGAAGGTAGCATAGCTAGACGAATGGTTGACGTTGAGATGGCCGGCGAGGCGTGCAGCGTTCGCGGTTAGTTAATATATTGCTTCCCTTCTATTGATAGGCATAGATCTAACACACGGCCAGCTTTCGTTACTGCTTTACGCGCCGACATCGCTGATATACTGAATCAAGCCTCCGTTACTGACCCACAACTACCTCCGGCTGACCTAGATAAGTATATCTACAAGCCATTTCCCTTTGATACCACGAGCTTAAAGCACGATGATCGAAAGATGCTGGATGATACCGGTGTTGAGATATGGAATAAGTGCAACTCTGCGTTAATGCCAGATGCAGAAAGATTTTCACCAGCTCCATTGCCTGGGGCTGGTCGGGCGCGCTCTGATGATAATATTCTCCCTAAGGATCCGGCTAGCGATATGGGCGGAGACCAACATCGAACAGAGGAAGTAAAACCATCGACGCCTATCTCATTGCCGGGCACGATGAGGCTGTGCAAAGGTTTGTTTCGTTGTGTCGTTTTACGGCGGAAGCAAGACTGCTAATTTTCCTGATTTAGCACAAGTTATTGCCTTCCTTCTACTTGAGGGCGCAATGGGAGAGGAGAGCGATGGTATCGGTACATAGCCTACTCTAAGAGAGACAGAGGTTAATGCTCTTTATTAACGTAGTGTTCAGACTACCTCCGGCTTTTAATTACCGGTTTAAAGACAGTTAAGGGGGCGAAAGGTTGGTAAACCCAGTTTGCTTCAGTTTTTATGAATGTACGTGTTTTTGTTAATACCTAGGGTAGGACTCGGCTTTTCAGATCTCGGTATCAGAGTCCTTCAACGCATAGAAAACTGCAAATGCGAATCGTTAGAAAGGGCAATATTGACATATCTATCATTATGTACAAATAATCCAAGCGCACATGAAGGCGCAGCACGAGCATCGGAGTTTCTGTCATTACTCTATGTGGATGGCTCGCGAATTTTACCCATTGGTAGCGATGCATCCCAAGCGTCGCGAGTGGTAAAGTTCTTGCATAATGGAGGTATATTCTATAAGCTGACCCAGTTTGTCTAGATACTTCTAAAAAGGGCATCTCTCTGCGCCGAGGAAAAGGACTTTGAGGGCGCGTTTCAATGGTGCAGATTAGCCCAGCACTCCCTTTTCGGAAACGACAGCAATCAAATGATTCAAAGGTAATTAAGGCATCCCAATCAAGCCTAAATGCACGGTTTTCTCATCGATATAAGATCAGACTTGTCTCATCTTTATGCTATAGGAAGCTATTAATATATTGCGAGCAATTATCAAACAACGAGGCGGCCACCACCGTCATAAACGCGCTTACAGAATCAGACAAACTGTCGGCTCCCACGCAATTTCTGATATATAAATTTGCCCTGAGGGACGATAACTACGACCTAGGTCTGCCTCACTACCCCTTAGTGGTTCCGAGGTTATAAAATCTTCCTTGACTAACCTTCAAGGCCGGGGTAGCAACCTCGAGCTTGGACTTTTTATTTCGCCATAGCTCATGTAACTCTGATTACATGTCGGCTTGCATGGCCGAAGCTCAAAGTCATGGGAAAACATCTATGATAGGTCCTATCTGCATGGAGTTACTCGAACGGCATGATATGAGCATACATATACCCATCCTTTCAAAGTAGGCTTTAATTCACCCTTCAACCCTCTTCCTTGTATATGAATCTTATTACATTAATTCTATCAGGTGTTGCCTTCGAATTATGGCCAAAGAACTGGTAGACGACCAACACGCAGGAACCGAGATTATCGAACGGATCTGTATCATACTTGAGAAATGTGAGAATCTTTGTTTCACGGGTTAATAGCGCCGTCGAGTATATGGAGAAAACAACAAATCTAACCATGCCATCTCTATTAGTTCATGCCTCTATCCTGCAATGCGGGCTCTCAGAGCAAGATCTGATCCACTACCTCGAATGGTTCTCCCGCAATGGTTATAACTTAGCAGTGCAATATTCCTCAAAGGGAAATGCACTTTATTCAATGCGGCTCCTAGAATCAATCATAATGGTTTGATTTACCTCACTTCTACAACGTATACCTTGATTTTAATGTGCAGCCAGATAATGAACCTGTATCCGGTTGGTCTCGGCCCTGATGCCTTATCTGATATCCAGGACCGGAAATTCTGGTGCCGCGTTATGGCAGCTATGGTCAGCGTGACCTTAGGAAGGGGGAGCAATGACGCCAACGCCCAGGTAATTATATTAGCATACTACCTTCCAGAAACGGTATCCGGATGGAAAATTAACACTAAAGTACCTTTCTAGGTTACGCATTACACCACTGCAAGGACTAACATACAGCTTTGCCGAGAATACACTAAAATCCGTGGTCACGGAGCATCTCAAGGAACTCTCCCTAGCCGCTTTAAAGAAGCATGGCATTCGCTGCTTGTGCTCGACTTCGAAGCTGCCATTTTCTTACGAGATGTAGGAAGCACCCAGGCGATCCTAGACGGTTGTGAGGGTTTAGATTCAAAGCGGATTTGCATGCTTGCAGATCTGGTTATTTCCTCTGGGCAAGATGACGTCGCACTTTATAACGTATTCCGGGTATGTTCAGCTCCATCTATCCCCATTCATTATTCTAACGTCACATAACTATAGCAAATTATGAATATGGCTATACGCTCAGACACTACCTGCCAGGCTATAAAGCACTTCCGTTGGCTCCGCTGTTTATGTCAACTCGGAATCAAGTGCGGAGCAGATTGTGCTGAATTTATTACGTCTAAGGCACTGGAGTTAGGACATGGACTAACCTCCGAACTCGGCGCGGAAATGAAATGGTTAGCGATCGCAATATTCAACCAGGCGTTAGACTATTATATAGCCGACGAGATGGCTACGGGCCGTCGATGGTATGAGGAAGCGTTAAGGCTTGCTAGGGGGTTGGAACTGGAAGGCTGGGATACAGATTCCCTCTCTACACACTTCACTCAGAGGTCTAAGCATTTGACGTGGGATTAACCTCGTCTATACTTTTTTAACTGGTATGCCAAATTTAGCTATAATCACAGGTATAAATGACCATACTAGAGGTTCCTACAGCAAGAGTTTAGTTGGGGAAAAGGCCCTAGACTTTGGAGTAGTGATAAAAAAAGGATTAACCCAGGGTTCCTTTTATTCGGTAGTAAGATAAGGAGGCCAGTCTTATAAGGCCCGATAGTAGATGCTTCTGTAGGCCATTGCTAAAATGAAGCTGCAAACAAACGAACGCAAGATGACAAAAGGGTTATCTAAATTCTTAATAAAAGTCATGTATGTTAATTGCCGGCAAAGAAGTTGAAGTGACTGTCAAACTAAATGACTTTGGTATCATAGAAGAGAGGAAACAAGAGCAAGTAAGTTCCCAAAAAATGAATTGCTTAATAAAAAGCGGGAGACTCCATCCAAACCGTATTATGCCGACCGACCACCCACGAAAAATTTACGAAAGGAAAAAAAAAAGAACTGGCCTTATGACAAATATAATAGGGAAAAGGGGCTGAGATGTCGGAATGAAGGGATAATAGGAAATAAGTAAAGGGGGCCGGGATGTCGAATGAAAAGACAAAGAAAATATAATATCCAGTGTGACGAAAGGAGGTAAAACACTATCCCTCCCCATCTGCATCAAGGGAACTCGTTCTATATCCCTTCGCATCACGTGTACGGCCTAGATTAGGCGTTGATGGCATTCGACGAGCAAGTCGAGCTGGTTTAGAAGGTAATGGTGATGAATCTTTAGTTCTGTTAGTGGTGGGCGTATTTCCGTTTGTATGAGGGTCGTTCCTCGTTCCATTTGTCTGTGCTTTTTTCATCTTGTCGCCTAGCGAGCGAACAGTAAGATCAAGCTCTCGCTCAAGATCATTCGCCCCCTGAAGGTTGAACTTATCAGGTGCGGCGTTTAATTTTTTGCGATACGCCCGTAGAGTCCGACAAACTTGTTCAGTGGACATGTTTAGGCTTCCAAACTCGCTAGGCGAATTATTGTTGGTAGGCGAATTCCAATTGGCTTTGCTAGATGTGCGAGTGCGGATTTCAAGCATAGATGGCCGCCGAGAACCACCTCCTGCTCGAAGGCTGCCGCTGCTTGTTTTGTTGGTCACACTCTTAGACAATTGTCGGGGACTAGGAGGGGAAGGAGATCGATTGCTCCGATTCCTACTATCGGAGTATGGTGTGGTGGGAGATCGACGAGGTGGTGGAAGTGGCGGTGTAGATACTGAAGATATGCCATTGAGGCCACTCTTGGTGCCTCCTCCTAGCGTGTATCTTGATGTTTTCTTGCGGATACGGGGGGGAGAGTCACGGACGGGAGTCGGCGTCGACATAACATCGTCTGACTTTTGAAATCCAGCCAATTCAGTTTTAGAGAGAATTCGACGAAGTGGTGGTTTAGCTGCCGTGAGCTCCTTCGTTGGGGTCTCTTCCTCCGGGTGGACGACAAGGTGTGGGCTTTCTTGCAAGTATTGCTGCTGAGTAGAGAGGTTCCACACCATGATTACCCCGTCTAGGCCAGTACTGATGAGTGTTCTCTTAATTACACCTGAAGAGTTCGGTTCACTCTTTTCAAGAAGCACAACATCGCTGACCCCTTCGGTGTGGCCGAATTCTCGCGTCAGAAGTGTATCTTTCTCCGAATCGTACACCCTTATGGACTTATCTGTCGTTGAGACGCCAATGAGTAGTCTTGGGCCATATTCGGGATAATCCCTTTCGATGGTGAGGGAGCTCATGACTGCGGTATCGCCACTCTCCGGGTCAAGCACACGGAATGAATGAACCTGCCGGCTAGATGGTATATGGTATCTCTGAATGAGCCTATCTATCGTAGATAAGATAAGCGTGTCTGGATCGCCTGGTGGGGTGATCATTGAAACTGGTGAAGCTTTCAGGGTGATGACTCTCGAGAGTATAAAGGCAACTATAGAGACGCCGTCGTCATCCCGAGTCATTCGCTCGCGAATGATAACCGTCCTGTCTGCCGAAGAAGAGAGTAGCTTTTTACCATCCTTTGTGAATATTAGTTGCCCAACAGCCCCAACATGTTCATCCATCGTTTGTATTACATCAATTGAGTATTCAGAGCTTTTGAATAGTTGAACCATTCTGTCCCGCCCACAGCTTGCAATTAAAGTTGTATCGGAATCTGAATCTGAATAGATCGCGATATCAGTGACTTCGGCCCCATGAGCTCTAACCTCATTTTGGCACTCCCAGGATTCCCCATTGATTGTCCTGGACCAGGGTTAGTCGTCGCCCCGTAACATGTGAGTAGCCCGCTAGAGGGTTCTTACCTTACTACCCCATATCTATCCCCGGAAACAAACATTTTTATACCACCTGTAGCTCGTAAAACCTTTAACTCGTTGACGTCGTCATCATCATCTGAAATCTGCTCCAAGTCGACCTTGTATGTGTCGCAGCAGGTTCCTTTAATATTCCAGAATCTGACGGTCCCACTACAGGACCAGGTGAAAAATTCCGCAGATCTAGTATTAGGTGTCTCAACAGTACTGATTCCCAACACAGAATCCCGATGCGCAGACACGGAGACATCCGCAACACTCTCGATATTGTCCTTGCTCAGTGGGTCGAGTGGACATATGCGTAGAGTCCGGGTCGAGTCCACGGTTATCATATGGGTACCAATGATCCCCATGGAGACTATTACGGCCTTTTTTGGCATAGAACATGGCTGGGCATCAATGTTCGCCGAAGTTGGGGGGAGCATGGGCGACGACCTCATATCGTCTATCGAGCATTTTTCGAGCAGTCTGCCACGCCCACCAAACCAAATAATGCCAGAGTTGCAATCCACAGCAATAGAAGAAACTCCAATGTCAAATCTCTTGACGTATTGAAGCTTCTGCTGGCCATTGGAGTCATCCAGGAAACACACCACTCCCGAATCCGAGCATATAATTGCTTCGTGATCGGAAATGCTGGAAACACACGTGAACGTGCTGTGGTGTAAATTGCCTAGTAGACAATTCCTCCCAGACAAGGCTATCGGTAGTGGGTTGGCGGAGGTATTGGGAATATCAACACTAGGTCGCTGCTTCGACGGGGAACTCGGCCTACCACCGTCTCCAAGCCTCCAGACTTTGACATGTCTTATTCCGACTCTGGCCAGATGATTAGCATAGATCTATGATTGTAAGTACTGGCTGATGGCATACGTGATTAGGTTATTCCCCATCCAGCACATGTCTCGAACAAAAGATGTGCATTTGTTCGTTGAATGAAGCTTTGCAGAGCCATTTCTAAGATTAATTTGCCAAATATAAAGAAATCCGTCGTTAATATCGCCCAGACTTGCTAAAAACTGCGAATTGGGGCTGAAGGCAAGACTTCGAACGCCGAACGTATGTTCTGTGATTATTGAGAGCGGAACGTCAGCGGGAGAATCCTTGGCTGTAGCAAATATCAGGATACGAGGGTTATAGCCAGTCTGTAGGAAGAGGAGAAATTAGTATCATATACTCCGCAGTGATGTAGAAATGGGTTGAACATGCCTCCCCAGCAGCCAGAAACCTGCCATTGGGACTTATAGAGACGCTTGTGACAGCTTTTATCCTCTCTCGTGACGACCATGATTTCGTCCCATTGCTCTCTGACCAGTCTCCGCCGTTTGGAGAATTGGTATACAGCGGTGAATTGGTCGATACCGATGCCCGGAGTGAAGCCTGTGGAGGTCTAAGCCGCGATTCTGGTGTAGTCGGAGGTCCTGGGGGGTTGTAGAAGGAAAGGACGGGATTGACACCAGTCGCGGCTGGTCGTGCTCGAAAGAACCGCTGAGAGACAGAAAGATCCTCGTCTAACTCCGCGAGGACTGCTGCTGAGCCTGCACACAAGGCGAATGAGCGAGAGGGCTCATGGTACGAGAAGCCATTTCGGTTGGATGTAGTTGTGCCAATAACGGTTTGGAGAGAAAGGGTGGTGAGGTAGCTAGCTGATTTGTACGGTGCTCTCGAATTCGAAGCCGGTTTGAAAATAGGGGAGTTTGCGGGCGTAATCTTCAATGAGGAATGGGTTGCTGTTGATAGTTTGCTCTTAAAGCTGAGAGAGTTGCTTGTGTCGGTACCCGTGCTGCTGTTAGAACCGCTGCTGCTGTAATTTGCCATCTCCCCCTGCTCCAGACGCAAAGCTCTCTATCTGGTCCAGGCTTGCTATCATTTCAGCTCGGGGCTGCTGCATTGGGCTTTTTCGGGCAAACGAGATGGCCACCGCCCTCGGAGAAACGCGTTTATCAGCGAGAGTTTACGAGATCGGGCCGTTTGTATGCTAAACGATGCATTCACAAGCAAAGATGTTGAGGACGATGTGCAGCTGCGCCTAAATTTAAGCGGCGGCAGGGTTCTTCACTGTAATGGAGCGCTGTGGTTGGAGGACGAGCTCGAGATGTCGCCTTGACGTGTGTAAACAAAGGCATTCACTGCAGTACGGATACTCCCTGCTAAAATTTATGTTAGCAGATAGTATGGCCCCTGCGCCTCGGTAGATCCCTACTATGCCTTGAAGAATTAAATAATCACATTAGCTATCCCTGATGTTATTCATGGGTTGTGTGGTCAGGAGGTTCAGCTGGTTGTAGTTCGACTTGGCTTGCGGGGAGTTGGAAAGATAGGCAACAAGCCACAACAAACCGCCAATTGATTTAGTTTTACCACAATGTTGTACGACAAGTCATATCAGCTATTCAATTAGACATTATAGATTATCTGTACAATCGAGAGATGAGGTTTCTGTTTACTTTATTTTTCCTTAAACAATTAAGCTTGTTTGGAGTCCTCCTAATCGGGTAAAGCGTAATTACGTAATAAAGAGTTGATTATATAATCACTCTATTTTCTTGACGAAAAAAAAACTCAGCTAAAAATACAAAATTTCCATACGAGCATGATGAGACCGAATATATGTTTAGTGGGTAGATTGCTCAACGCCGTCAAATGGCCACATCAACTTCATATCCTCGCGATCCTTTGGGCTCTCCAGATCCCCTATGATTGTCTCATATATGCTCTGATGAGTTTCTTTTACTTTTTCCCATTGATCTTCCGCGACCCAGCCGTCCTACTCAACCCCTAAAGTTTCAACAAGATCCTGTCTGAAAGCTAGCATCTTGTCGTAAATCTCAAGTTGTTCCCGGTAAGTGAGCATTTCCTGTGAGCTTAGGGCGGGAATAGGGCAGTCCTCTATAAATCCAAGGTCATTCCAATGATCTCTTAGCTGCACTAACTCGTATGTGAATGGCACAAAACCATCTTTCCACGTCCGATGACAGTAGCGGAAGGGCCGAAGTAGAGTTTCATCGATCTTTTTTGCTGCCGCCAGTCTTGGAGCCAGAAGACTCAAGCCTACTTCATAAGCCTGGCTACAAAGGTTGTCTCCGGTGACCTCCGATGATTCCTCCTGCGGAGGCTTCGCAAAATCAGGAACTTCATCAGCATAGTAGAATGCTGGCTCAACGCTTGTGGATTGCCAATCAATAAACCCTGTGATAGTGGTGGGATTATCTTCAGAGACAAATATATTGCGTTTGTGTAAGTCGGGGTGGAATAAAGTTGGCGCTGCATTAGACTGTATCTGGGGATGCTGTATAAGCTTGGGGAAGACAGCCTGTCCCAGTTTCAGAAGTTCTAGATGCTTTTCCACCGAGCCTTGATAAGATGGTTGCGGCTGGGTAATAGGATGGTCAGTTGGGGGTAGTCTTGCAAGGCCAACATCAATCAAAGCTGAAGAGTATAAGGAGAGGTCGGACCCTACAAAAATTAGTAAACGAGGAGCTATAATAATATAGAGAGAAATAGAGCGATGTCTTACATGGCCCTCTATTTGGCTCTTTGAATGCATAATATCTTGGTTCTCCAACGTTGCAATCCCAATATGTGCTTCTGCAGTGCGGGCCAATACAGTACTTAGGGTTCTCTAGTAATTCTTTCGAGCCAGAATCAAGAAACGGCGCATCCGCAAAATAGAGGCTACCATATGCTGGAAAGTCAAGCTCGGATATATCCATAATATTTGCAGATATTGACCTGATACAGTTGATTCTCTGAGTAGCGGACATTGCGGGCCACATGTGCTGTAAGGGAACACCCCCAGCATGTTCCATGATGATATATGCAGAACCAATAGGGTTATTTGGGTCATCACTCCAATCTAGAATGGGTGGAATTGCTACTTCGGTATATTGCCGCACTAGATACAC
>JANTQJ010000175.1:0-23590 GCA_032989685.1 Arthroderma sp. PD_2
CGGCCTGGGGAACTTCTATGGGAAACGCGTCCGCAGAGTATTTCCGGTAACAGATGTAATGACCATTTTCATGTCGTCCATAATGTGTAATGACGGCCTGCAGTTCATATCTTCGGTTTAAACTGCTTATCTCGCTCTCCGCCCTAGGAAGCATTGATTCAGATGGGTTTACACCCCATATCTCAGTGGTATTCTTTGAATCTCCCGTTGGCATAGTGCCTAGGCACCACTCATCTAGATCCAGGGTTTTTGGAAACCTCACATCGGCGTAGTTTTTCCTTAGTGCTCCCGTCATCTCATCGAAAACGCTGCGATTAACATGAATGACCAAAGATTTTGGCGGCCTTGCAATCACCGCTTGCTTCGATTTTGTCGATGCTACATGATTGCGAGGGGAAATGTGGCATTTTTCCTTTAATGTGTTCTCGCTGAAATCTTCGCTCTGAAGCGATTCCTGCACTGCATTTAGCCTAGCTTCAGCATTTCTCCTTAATGCTTCGTTGAGCTTGGCAGACTCTGTTTCGTCTGTGGATTCCTCAACTGGGTCTATTTTGTCGAGTAACTGTTCAAGCTGGGCCTGGGTCCGCTGTAATGTACATTTGGCGCACTCCACGCCTTCAATGGATTCTAAGCTGGTGTATTCGTCAAGGCACTCCCTAATATCGTATTCCCAATTTTTACCAAGGGTAACTGTAAGACAGTTGAATGGGATGAGGGAGAGACCTTCCGTCCAACCGCATTCCATGCACCCTACTCTCTGGGCTAGTAGTCCTTCCAGCGGACTACAACGGGGTAGGCTGTTCCTGTCGGTATCAGGCTCACTTGTAATCTGTTTTCCCTCACCAGCCACTGGCAGAGGTGGGGGAGCGTCCTCAGGGTGACGACTGGGCTGTGGAGTCAACTTGAGGCCCATATCACTGGTAACTCCTCTAGAAGCCTCACGTATCTCCTTATCTATTTGGTCGGCTATTATGGAAAAATACTCCTGCGCATCTTGCTGCTGCCAACTGCACATCGACTTGAGCTCCGCAGGTAACCATAACTTCTGCCCACCATTTGCGGGGTCATTAAGCTTATCTATTATCACTCTCAGTGCAATATGTGTAGTGAGGAAATGGCGATGCCCCAGGTTTTGTATATTCGACCCTAAGAATTCCCGTAGCGAACGAAGGGAGGCAAGGCCCTGTATTATGGAGTTTTGGTAGCAGGAGTTGTCCCAGTTTCCAAGTCCCGGCGGGTGGACCTCATTTGAACCCAGCAACACGCTGCTCAGGCTTGAATACGCCCTTGATCGAGGAAACGTCGGCAGGATGGAATTTGCGCCACAACCGATTATTCTCTGCATTGCCTCGCTCTTTTCACGCAAGCTCGGGTACCCGGATGGAGGAGTATCCCCAGCGGCCAAAGTATTCCGTACTCTTTCCTTATCCAACGCAATAACAAATCGTGACGGTGTCAGATAGACAACTATCTTCCAGAGAAACCGAGGGGCCGTGTAAGGTGAGAGGCCGAAGGTATAGAGGAGGAAGTAGATGGAAGCCAGGGATACAAGTGCGTATATTATTGAAGACCTGTCATTAGAGTGCCTGAAGGCAGGATCATGGTGGTTTCCACGGATATTGGATCGCTGTTTCGGAGGGTAGTGGTAACCCGGGTAGGAGTTCATATTTCACAGCCAACCGGGCAAGTTGAACGCGCGAAGGTTCATAGGGTAATTAGGGGAATGCACAGGTATGACTGTCACTAGCCGGCATATCTAGATGTTTCAGACAGTGTCCAGAGTCCCTCGTATAGCATCTTCTGCGGGTTGGCGAGTTGATTGTCAGTCTGATGCCGTGGAATTATTTGTTATCCGGGAGAAGGCGCACACGGAAACCTGCATCCCTGGTGCGTCCGCCCAACCGGAATTTTTTTTTTTATTTTATCTTATTTCTATTCACCCCACAACATAAAATATACCAACCTTCGAAGAGAGACGAACTATTAAATGTAACAACCGCAGTGACAGGGAGGAATATATTGAGTGACCATGGCGAAAACACCGAAATTGAAATCCAATGCTAAATGTAGGTGGTTCTAACCCCCCATGTTCGCACACATGAACTAACGAGGACCCTCTATAGCAAAATCGACACATTCTCGAGCAGCGAGACGAGAAGTTTCGCCTTCTCTCAATGTCGACAAGTCCTTGACCTCTCTTCCTCGAGCAGAGCGAACTGGCACGTCGGTCCCCTCTGTTCTCGGTGCGCAACACAACTCCGGAATATCGAAAAAGGGCAAGAAACCGAAATCAAGGGCCCAACGGCTACGTCAAGAGAAAGGCTTAGAACGAGCGGAAGTGGTTATTGACAAAAGAGAGAAAAAGATCACTAGGAGTGTTCGAAAAGGAACAGGTGTAAAGGCTCGAAAGGTGAGGATAGCGAAGCTATATCAATTATGGTTCTATATAATGGAGGATTCACTAATCCCATAATAGGCAACCTGGGATGAATTGAACAAAAGGATAACCCGTGTGCCGGAAAAGGATAAGGCAGAAATTAAGGATGCAGATACCGCGGACACAGACGAAATGGAGGCCGAGACAACACTTCCTACTCCCAAGGCACCCAGTAATCCTGCGCAGATTCTAACAGGGCAAGCTGAACAGACTGGGTTTGAGCTTGATGAGGATATCACTTAAAGTCTATCAGGTAGACAATATGTGTCTTCAATGCCTCATTTCTTTGGCCTTAATTGGTTGATCATCCGGTCAATTTCAAGTACCGCATTACCTGAGATGCGAGTTCTGAGACTTTCGAGGGCTTTTAAGTCCTTTGCTTTCAGAGCTTCTTCGCCGGCCCTAGTCACCATTCCGCACTTCATCCACATATCGATTCGCTCAGGAACAGTCAACGATGCACATTTGGGGATGAATATGGATGCAAGCTTTGTGTTTCCTGCCCCGAGGATCTCGTTGTAAAAGGGCTGTTGATTTTATAAATCAGCCATTGGCCAGAACAGGGTAACAAAAGGGAGATTTGGGGATTTATAAGCTTACCTCCCAACCAATCGGCGACTTCTTGGTCTTACTCAGGTCCTCTAGTTCACCCCAGTCTCTCTTCGCGACAAGACCTCTCAGCCGTAACCACCAATAGGTCTTTTCCGGTACCTTAAAGTCGCTCTGGATTTTGATGGCACGTTTGCCATAGCCAGACCGAATCAGCCTGTAGATAGTTTCGTTAACACTCAAACCCATAAACAAGTCATTGCTATCTGTCAGGTCTTTATCCAGCCCATCTTGAACCTTCAGGAGGTATGCTGCATCGTTGAGTGTTTTGAGTTGTGCCTGGATAGCCGCATCTTTCGAATCAGACAGCAGCCTGGCGGCAACACGTAGTTTGTCAGTTTTACTGCGAAGATCAGTCTGGTTCAGAGCATCCCTTAGATGAATATTTGATCCATCGATCGCTCTATCATCCTGGTAATAGAGATCTTTTAATAGCTCTTCATCTTCGTACCTAGCTGACGCCTCTACCAATGCTGATGCGACTGCTCGATTATTTAATGTCCTGAAAAATGTTGCAAGGGGAAGCTTCCGTTTAAGCTGTAGAAGCACAAATAGGATAAGGTCGGTGTCCCCACTCTCAGTAGCCTTGTCTAAAGCGACACTATCTTCCTCCATGCTAAGAAGCAAAGGGACTTGTTTGCCCGCTCGTGGCTCGAAGTTCAGCAACTGAGTTGCTAGGTGCGATCGGCCTTCGTCGTGGGCTGATCGTGCTATGGATTCGAAAGATATTCCCTGCTTTCCTTGAAGTCGCTGTACGACTAGCTGGCAAATTGTATCATCATCTTCTGTGGACGTTCTAACTTTTTGGATTGCCCAGTGGACGAAGACCTTGTCAGCAGGGAGGTGGAGATATTCGGAAACGCGTATGGCGAGAAGATACTCATGGCGATTTATAAGACGTTCGATAAGCTTTTCGGGAGTAAGTCGTATGTATTGTTCATATGAGATCGGTAGGCCAATCTTGTAATCACGGACAGCGTTTAGGACACGGAGCTTTTCACACATATCAACAAACTCGTCGCTATTATAAAGCTCCAAGATGGACTTTCCAAAGGATGCCGCTTTGAGGAGCTGCTTTTGCCAATAAGAGTTGAATTCGTATCCAGCAGCTTTGACGCACGTATCTACCGCTTCAACCAGGTTGGCACGAATTCTTTGGATATTCTCATCAGCGGCTGGGGATTTCTTTTCAAGCTGTTCAACAGAGTCCAGCAACACAGAGGCTGGTGCGCTCGATCCAAGTCGGAAAACCTCTTCCGTTACATCTAATTCATGTAAGAATATGCGGATTAGCTAGGGTAGGTATGGGAGACTTACCTGGCACCTTGTGCAGAAACTCGCATACATCGTTTGTCAAGATCCTGATCCCATCGATATCGGGGATAATATGGACTTGTCCTTCGTAAAAATATCTTCAAGTGTTGTTGATTAGACTCGACCGTGAAATAAGTTGGATATATTGATCATACCTTGCTGCGGCACCATTTGGCCCAACCATGTGGACTTCATCTTCCCAGGCAAGGACAACAGCATCATTGCCGCACCATGTCACAGAGCTTGGGGGAGTCTTTGCTTTCGAGTCGTACTCACTGAACTTGTTCTGGAAATCGCTGCTTACAACCCACACTTTCCCATCTCCCGTGAACAAGGCAACAAAAAGTCCGTTTGGCGATACGCTAACATGTTTGAAGGGTCCATTTTGTAGCATACGATCCTCGGAATCGGCCGCATCCACAACATAGATAGTTTTATCTATGGCGAGCAGTACTTCGACTGAGCGTGAAAGAGTATAGCTGGGAGGGATCAACGACCATGAATTAATCTCACCCTCAGGTGACTGGGCAAGCAGTTTCGGACGAGGCTCATCATAATGAGATACTGCAACAAGTTGGTTGTTTGATAATAAAGCAACGAACCCAGTCGACCAGAAGCGACATCCAACCACGCCATACTCTTCTGCTGCCTGCGTACCGGTTAGCCATATTAACTCGGTGAGAACAAGATATAGCTGCTTACTGATCCTAACGAGAACGGTGTGAAGTCTCCGCTAAGGCCATAATAGCAACGGACAGTACCATCTTCAGTAACGGCTAGCAACTTCTCATCGTCAGACCATCCTAGGCCACGGATAGATCCATGATCCCACTACAAGTCGTTCCTGTTAGCTCCACTCTAGAAACCAGCCGTACCGAAATAATGCCATACATTTATGCGGCATATCCGCTGCCCGGAACACGAGTAAATGTCGATGCTCGACTTGGAAGTCTGCGCATCTCTGTAGCGCTGTAGCTTTCGTTCGTCACGATAAAGAGCTGTTACGGCGTCAGAACGTGTTCACCCTCAACTTGATAGGAGAGAACTTAAGAATACCTATTGCGCCGCCGCAAGCTGCGCCTACAGCGACATAGTTTTCCAACTCCACATCTTCATCAAACACGGCGTCATAGATTCGGGACTTTCTATAGAACTGGTCTCCAACTTTTTCCCAGTCAGCGAGAGGGTTTGGCGGCGTCATTGTCAGCCACCTTCATAACTCATCAGAGATGAGCAAGCAGGTTAGTAGGTGGATATAGAGTAGTCCAGCGACGGACTCCTAAGCTAGGCATCTGAATTAACGCTCTCTATGGGGTTTTGTTTCTGTTGCTTGAAGTCGTTGGGATATTTTACTAGCGGTAACATCATACATTCTTACACACACTAAAAAATAAAATACATAGGCTTAATACACTTCAGTAGGCTCGCAAGATATAAATGCATTTACATATTGCATCAGAGTTGATAAAGATATATATACTATAAGTGACTAGGAGATAGTATGCATAAGACGTCGGTTGAATGGCAGATGTATCATAAAATAGCCCAATTAGAAAGCAAAAGTCGAGCTTATCTTGCTCAGAATGATCGAGTATTGAGTTTCATAAGATAGAAGTATTTCATGCTGCCATGCAAACGTCTGATACTTGGGCTGCCGGTTGGTGTACCTAAGATATAGGTAAGGAGTAAAACCATCAATCAGCATATTCTCATGCTCCCAGTTCACTGCTCTGGTAACTCGGAGGAAAAAGGGAGACAAGTTAGAGTTTTGATAGCTCGATGCCGGCCCGACAGCTTTTCCGAGCCAAGGGTTGACTGGTGCACGTTGTAACTAGCACTCCTTTCTACTTTAAGTATTGTATGAGTATAGTCGCGGGAAAGGCGGCAGGCCGTCACCCATTTTTGAAGCTTTGCAGCATAAACACACTAACACTGCACCGAAATTTATACTTGTTTAGCCGTCTATGATAGAAAATGCTATTAGAATTATTTTTCTTCTATTAGTATATTGCGCATGATCCCCCAATTATATATATCCTACCGCCTGAATCATTTAGCAAGAGAATAGAACGCTATGTTTCTGTTTTAAAGGCCTTCTTTCGAGGCCTATTCGTGTCTTCGTTTCTTGGCGACGAAGTGTTGTGGGCCATCTCTTGACCTTCAACTCCGGAGGCTGGTTTGTCTCTTCCATCGATATGCCTCCATCCCATACCAAAGGCTGTGAAAAATGAAAAGCCTGCGAGCGCAATTGAAAGGTACTAAGCCACATATGTTAGTACTTAGTGAATTAGTCATATAGTTTGAGCGGCTTACCCAAGTCGTAATCAAGGCATCGTTGTAAGCATGTGTGATTTGGGGGAGGTACAGCTCTAGACCTAGTTTCCTAATTATTTCAGGCAATCCTCCTGCTTTGACGACTTCGTCTACATTGGGTAGACTGGGGGCATATTGAGAGATCAGTTTCTGAAGTTGATTGGCAAAGACTGTCTGTGAAGAAGCAATAAAGACAGAGCAGCCGAAAAATTGACTGAACAGAATCAATGCGGTTCCCTTAGGAATCATACTCGGAGGTAAGACTGCCTGAGTAACAATGAGAGGCTACCTGATAGTTAGCTTCTTTATTTCATAACTCGTATGAAGATTGCCTTGTCTTCTTGCGAAATGGCGACTCCTTACTATTTGAAGGGATAAACCTCTACCAGCTCCAAGGAGTATCTGATATCCAATCCACTTTCCAGTGTTCGTAGATACGTTGAAAGTTGTGAGCAGGCCAGCACCAATCGTTGTTAGGGCGCATCCAAGCAGTGCAGGAGGCGTTCCAAATCCAGTTTTAGAAACTAAAGAAAGAATATTATTAGATTAATCCATCTCTAGACTGCTTAAAATTAGTAGTTCACGTACCTATAGCCCCTGCTACGCCGGTAAAGAGTGTCTGAGAGATGATGGTTGGCAATAGCATCACACCACTAAGCAGTGCCGATGCCTCCTTGACCGTTTGGAACCAGATAGGCAGGTAATAGGTCAAGCACACAAGGCTGCTGAATTGAAATAAGACTGTCACAGCGCTGAATGAGACAATGGGTCGCTTCAATAGCGATAGTGGAATCATTGCCTTATCTCCGCTGAGCTTCTCCCAGAGAAGAAATACCCCAAGGCAAGCAACTGACCCGCAAAATAGACCAATGATTGTAGGGGAATTCCAGCTGTACGTTGTTCCGCCCCATGCGAGTGCAAGTAGGAGCATGATACACGTTGGGGTAAATAGGCCAAATCCAATCAAGTCGAGTGCCTTTATTAGTTGTGAAAGTGTGTTTGGCCGATCTTTAGACGTTTCGGTAGGAAAGGTGATGAAAAGTATGATGAGCACGGTAAGAACTCCGGGTGGAAGATTGAGGTAAAAGCCTGCATAGAAGGGGTAAATCAGCGGAGTACCTGGAACATTGGAAGTGATTTGAAATCCTAAGCCAAGAATAACATACACCATCGCCATGAGGCCCCAGTAGTCACGGCGCCGCCAATGATGGGACCAAATACAGTTCCGGAGGCTGATATAGCAGTTCCTATCCCAATTTGCACTAAAGAGTTCGCGTAAGTTCACTACTTTCTGATAGACACGCTAGGCTAAAAAACGTACTTGCTCGCGCTGACGGTTTAACAACCCCAGCCATCATGATTAGAGCACCATTGTAAAGTCCTGCAGCACCCATACCAGCAAAGGCGCGCCCGATAATCAACATATTAGAAGAGACTGCCGCCCCAGATAGGGCTGAGCCGAGCTCGAAGATGATTAGAAACGTGATGAAGATAATCTTTAGTGAAAAGCAGTTAGTAAATTGAATCTTGGTATGTCCATAACCCTGAGCTAGCTTACCTTGGGATTGAAGATGGTGTTTAACGTTCCAGCCATTGGAAGCATCGCGCAGCTGAATTCCCCGCGGAGAAAGTTCGGTTAATCTATCTATATCAGATGATAGATAGGAAATAGTATTTCACCTACTTTGCAATAGTGTATGCAGTACTGTACCATCCTATATCAAGAGTGGAATGGAACTCGCTGGTAATTTGGGGAACGGCCTATATGTTCTATGTCAGCCTCAACACCTGGTATCATCATCGTATAAGACCATACCGTTGCAACGATTGTCGCATCTAAAGTCGATAGAAAAACGGGCACTGATAGCGCAGCTGAGACTACCCATAGCCGGGTCCCTGTTATAAATTTGTTGTCGGCGGAATGATCTGATCCTAAGTGAGACGGCTGAGCATCACTGATATCTGAATGGCTTGTCATGGTGGTTTCCAGGCATTCGCCAGTTTTCTTGTTTGCATATTGAACAAGAAACTGGGACTAACCCGTCCATGGGCCCTTTTTATATAGACGGACATCTAGATATAGGTGAAGGGGGTAAACATGAAAAATACGGCGTGGTCTCGGACGGTCTCGGGGTTTCCGCGTATTTAAGTATCGGAACTTACTAAATGGTAGAAGCGGCACGGAAAAACATAAAACCGTTTATATTCAAAACCAACCGCCAAGTCCTGTAAAAGCACGATGATTCTCCATACGGCATACTTCGAACATGCATACCCAGGTAGCGGTGGATATATATATGCACAGTGCTCGTGGCGTACATCCCGTTCATATGTGCTACATGGACATGCATTGTGAGAGTGCATATGTACTCCGTATCTAACGTGGGAATCTCTATCTGCAGCTTTTTTGCAGCTCTAACAGGCCGAATTTGCTCTAGAAGTGCTAGCACGCTATCACTCATGGGGTCTCTCGGACCACTGTTCTCTGGGATGCAGAGCCCCTGGGCCTGTCTGCGCAGCTCAGCTGAGAGAGAGTATATTCTGAGCTCGGCTCTATAAGTTCCTTATTGGCTAGTACTCTACATAGGAGTAATATGCGAGGTGTAGGATCGATCTATGGAGAAACCTAGCGACTTATCCAAGAACAGCCGAAAATGGACCTGCTAATCCTCTGTTCCATATTTTAATATGTACGTACATATACCTGGACATGTGGGAACCTCCCTTTGGCGCTTCCTTCAATATAAATTTCAGACATTGGAGTACACATCTATTCGGTATCTTCTCTACTTAAGTACTCCTGGGAGCCCTGAAAAAAACAGCATTATTTTTGGGATATTCAGTTTGATAACAACCATCTCTGCTCCTCTGTTCACCTTCCGCTATGGATCTGGAAAACAAACCTTCATCCCAAAAACGTCAAGCCTGTGACCGCTGTCATAGACAAAAGCTTCGCTGTATCAGAACTCAAGAATCTCCCAGTACCTGTCAGCGTTGTCTTCTGGCCAGAAAGGATTGTACCTTCAGCTTTCGACTCCAAATGGGGCGGCCTCGCGCTCCACCGCCGACAACGAGCCTTTGGACAGAAACTGTCTGGAATCTAGAAGACGTTGACAAATCGGACAAATCAGACAGATCCAGCCCGCGAGGAGAGTCTGTACCTATTGATCATACGCTGTCGGATATGTTTGATGATGTATACCCTACTTCTGAGAGTTCTAAAGACGGTGGAACTGAGGAGCCGCGCCTCCTGGCGTTGAGTCAAACGCAAGGGGACAATCCTGGAGAATTCTGTAAGATGATCAAACCTAACCAAAACCCTCCTGATATAACAATGCGGAAGACTAACAGCTTGTTTCCCATCCAATAGCTGGGTTATATGATCTCCCCTCCCTTCCCAGAGAAGATTCGATGCAGCCTCACACGGTGGCCTTTAACAGCTTTGGCGATGAATGGAGCCTCCTATCAAATATCTTTCCTGCGCCGAATGAACACCTATGGAACGACTGTATACAAAAGATTGTCGTCTTGCAAAAAAACATATCCACCTGCTCCATTGTTGCCACAGCTGTCATGGATGATGGAGGCCAGCGTCAAGGCAAGATTCATGAGCTTTCAGTGTTAACACAACAACTGATGGATGTTGTCAGCTTCTACTGCGAGTCGCGCAATTCCAGCCACACGCGGGAGCTGGGCCTGACATCCACATATCAATTGGACAAGATCATTGCACTACTTGTCCTCAGCACATACCTTCGCCTGCTCCATATGTATCGGGAGCTTACTCCGAGAAGCCACGGCGATAACAGCAACTTCATTTCTCCCTACATTCTCTCGGACGGGATGAGTAATCCGCTGACATCAGCTGAGCCGCATCCCATCGCCCATGCAAGCTCCCTGCTCAGCCTGCTCAACCGACTGAGTCACTCCACCCAGAGGTTTATTGGACAATGCTACCAGATAATCCATGCCGATAAGAGCCAAACCCCCAAAGGCCTATCAAGTGGCATCGAGGAGATGCTTGATACCGTGGTTACCCTCGAGAGGGACCTTGCAACAAGGCTTCACAGGGATATATGAGCGAGGGTCAGCTAATTCAGGTTGACTTACTCCGTACTTCGTATGGTATATATTGATTGGGTCGCATATAGAACTTTGCTATTTGGTTGATTAAACGAGACATTTAATTGATATACGTGTTAAACCCCGTCAAAAGGTTCAATCTCAATGGCCCAGAACAGCAGCAGGATAACCAGTTAGCTTTAGGGCCCGCCGCCTGCAGGATCATAATCACCACGCCATCACTGTTGCATTCTTGGTTGCATAAGTAAGCACTTGAGGCTTGGATTGTGGGCTGAGCGGAGTTTTCTCCTCGGATTTGATGGAGTGTCTGAGTATTAAATATCAGAGCATGTATGTTCCCATTGGACGACGCCCTCTTGTCCTTTTGGTCTAGCGGCTCTACTAGAGAGACCCAATAACTAACCTGAAGTGATACCGTAACTATTGTATTTGTTAATTGTACGGTATGTGCCAGGAAAACCCCCGACTGCGCTAAAACAGTCAACATTCTAGGTCCGAGGAGATTGAAGTCGAAATAAGTTGAGATAACATAATTCAGGCCAGGGTGTAAGCTGCAAGCCGCAAGATACGAGGTCACAAGACGTCTGCGCTTGAACGAGCTGCTGGGCTGCATAAGTTGAGTCTGCAGCAGCTTATACAACTGCCTTTCCTATAATTAGTATCTGTATTATCAAGGAATTGTATAGCCAGACTCAGCTAAGGTTCGCTCACTGGAGCCGCTACGTTGGTAGTTATTATTTATGTTTTATATGTTTTATGTTGACACCTGCCAAAGGAAGTGTATCCACAACCAAAGGATTTATACTCCATAATAATGATCTGATAACGAAAAGAGTATCCCAAATGGGCAGGGGTCGCCAGTTTTCGTGCAGGGCGAGGAATCCAATTATCACGAGTTTATATACGGAGTAGGGTAAGCAAAGAATGAAGTTTTTAGCCATCAGCCACCAGGCAGGGGTAAGAGCCGTGTTGTTTTCTGGTCAAGATCCATCTCTGCGCACGTTTTATTCATGCAGCGAAGGCTGGCTGACCACCCCTAGATTATAAATATGAGCCATGTGTTCAGTTCATATACATTGACCCCTGCGAGTTCTCCACCTGGCCGCTTCATCCAAATATATCGAAACGTACGTAAAATTGTGGACGTGAGGTGGTTAACACTACTTGCAATTGCAACAATCTCACAACAGGGTGAGCGGCACACGTCCGTAGGATGCATGCGAGACTTTCCATCCTGCTTCGGGTAGTTATCTACTATAATAGTTATTTTACCCATATGGTCAAAGTCCCCGGGCCATTGAACCAGAACATAGTCCAGGATTCGGCGTCGACGCACGTTCGAGCCTGTTGTGGGAAAGTAGCCGGATGCTTTTAGAGCACAATGGCCCATATCTACGACAGTGTTGAGATATGATCAATTTCATGAGGCAAGCAGACGTTTTGCAGTTTGTTGCCAGAGCTGTGTTAAAGAAATCCTTCTTCGTTGGTTTTAACTCTGCTGAAGGAGCAAAATAAAAACCAAGCATCTACAAGCCTTTTCGCCCAGCATGCTTAGACTGCCCAGCAAGCAGATCGCACTCTTGGCCGACGGGCCGGGCCGTGTCGTTGTGTCAACTTCCACGACGATCCCAAAGATTGACGACGATGAGGTTCTCATTCAAACCAAGGCAGTTGCACTTAATCCCGTGGATGCGAAATCGGTCGAGGGCTTCAACTACCCCGGCACAGTGGTTGGGTTTGACTTTGCAGGAGTCGTGGTCGCAGTGGGTGCGCAGGCGACGGATCGGTTTGTTTCGGGCGATCGGCTCTGTGGCTCAACTCATGGCATGAACCCGTTGGATCCAGAAACGGGCGCATTCGCGGAGTACGTCAAGACGGTGGCAGATACCACGATCAAAATCCCCGAATGGATGAGCTTTGAGGAGGCAGCGACTATGGCCACCGGCGTGGGTGCGGTTGGGCTTGTCTTGAAATCCTTGGGCTTAGCGCAGTTCTTCCTCGAGAACCCGCGACCTAAGCCGTTGGTAGTCTTAGTGTACGGTGGTAGCTCCGCCACAGGAACCCTTGCAATCCAGATGTTGAAAATGTATGGGAGAATGCCCCTGACTCCTGCGATCGATGGACCAGAAGTTAACATGCTGACTTCTTACAAGTTGCGGTCTTCGAATAATTACCACCTGTTCGCCAGTCAACTTCGACCTAGTCCGATCCCGTGGAGCGGAAGAAGTGTTTGACTATCATTCTACGGAGTGTATTCAGGACATCCGCCAGTATACCCGCAATAGTCTAAGCTATGTGGTCGACTGTATCTCGACTACGGACTCTATGACGCTCTGTTATGCGGCTATGGGCCGGCTCGGGGGCAGATACGCCGCACTAGAACCACACTCCAAACGGGTCATGAAAAATAGACCTACCGTCAAGGCCGATTGGATTTTTCAACCGTCATTGTTCGGGAAGAAGATAGCGTGGGAGGAGCCGTATGCGCGCGAAGAAGACCCAGAGCTTCGCCAATTTGGAAGAGAGATCTATCTTCGAGCACAAGATTTAGTTCAAGATGGCAGGCTGAAGCCCCATCCGGCAGCGGTGAAAGAAGGGGGAATCCCAGCTGTGGTTGAGGGGCTTGAAATAATCAAAACAGGGGCGCTCTCCGGTCAGAAGCTGGTATATCGGATCTAAGCTGCAAAGCCATTGGAATACATACATATTTATATGATTTCTTTCTTTTTATGGTTCTTAATTCTTAGACTTCGATGATTTATTGCTCTATACGTGAGAATCACCAAACTTCGGCGCAGCGTACCATGTAATTTTCGCTTTAGGTAGCAGTGTAAACTCTCGAAAAACATGCTGTAGCCAGGCTGAGCACTAGTATAACTAGAGTAATAGTATTTGCTCCGCATCTTTTGTCTCCCAATGGGCAAATTCTGGTATCCTAAAATAGGAGAACAGTCAATGATAGAAGAATCGGACCGGCATTCCCGACCTAACTTAATCTAGGCCCACTTCTCAGGTGGGATAAACGAGTACCTGAATGAGTACGATCCTTTCAACTCGGGAACTTATTCCTCTACGGTGGAATCGGGAAGGCTCCAGACCGACGGCGACATTGTTTCCATATGGGTAAGAGAGAGAAACGGTAACATCATTAGTAGAGTAGTTCTAAACCCGAGAGGTTGACAAGGACGAGGAAGCGAGGTATATATAATCCTGATGGCGGTCACTTGCAAAGTTAAGTAACCATCAAGCGGAAGCAATCTCTTTGAGTTATCCCAAAATATCAGAAAAATTGTTTACATCACCTCTAATAATTTTTCGACTACATCACCTCCTCTAATAATGTCGCCGCCCGCAGAGCCTATCGCCATCATTGGCAGTTCCTGTCGTTTTCCTGGCGAAGCTTCCTCTCCTTCTCGCCTTTGGGACCTCCTCTCTCGGCCCCGGGATCTGGTAAGTGAAATCCCAGAGGACCGCTTCAATTGGAAGGGCTTTTATCGAGGGGGTGTCAGCCATCATGGCACCACGAAAACCAAGCATGCCTACTTCCTCTCCGAGGGAATCCAGCAATTCGACCCCCAGTTCTTCAGCATCCAGCCAGGTGAGGCCGAGGCCATGGACCCCCAGCAGCGCCTTCTACTTGAGAGTGTGTATGAAGGGTTGGAGACAGCTGGTATGACCATCGAGGGACTTCAAGGGTCACAGACCGCGGTCTATGTCGGTATGATGGCTTGTGATTACGCCGATGTGCTTCAGAAAGACCTCGAATGCGTGCCAACCTACGCAGGCACGGGAGTGGCCCGCAACATGCATTCCAACCGCGTTTCGTATTTTTTTGACTGGCACGGCCCGTCAATGACGATTGATACAGCATGCTCCTCCAGTATGATGGCAATTTACCTAGGTGCCCAAGCACTCAGAAACGGAGACTGTTCCACAGCCATTGCTGCGGGTGTAAGTCTTGTTTTAAATCCCGGTAAGTAGCTCTTCCGTTCAACTACCATAAGAATGCGATTGTTTTTAATATATCGCTGCTGGTAGAAAACTTTGTGATTCTCAGTAATCTCAGCATGGTGGCACCCGATGGGCGCGGCAAGATGTGGGATGCCAGCGCAAATGGATATGCTAGAGGTGAAGGCCTGGGCGTTGTGGTGCTAAAAACCTTGAGCGACGCACTGCGAGACGGCGATCCAATTGAATGTGTCATCCGTGAGGTGTGTGTCAATCAGGACGGCCGTACGAAAGGAATCACTATGCCCAGCGAGATCGCTCAAGCAGACTTGATCCGCAGAACATATAGTCGTGCTGGCCTAGACCTCAACAAGGCCTCGGATCGACCACAGTATTTTGAGGCCCATGGCACTGGAACCCCCGCCGGCGATCCAAAGGAGACTGAAGCTATCGGATCAGCTTTCTTTGGACCAGATAGCGCTGTTTCTGATGACGAGACCCTATATGTGGGTTCCATCAAAACAGTTATTGGCCATACCGAAGGCACAGCGGGAATTGCAGGTGTCCTAAAGGCATCTCTTGCCTTGCAAAATGGATATATCCCGCCAAACATGCTCTTCAAGAGCTTGAGCCCGGCGGTTAAGCCCTTTACCAAGCATCTCAAACTTCCGCTGTCGCTAACTGCCTGGCCCACGGTTGCAGGTGACGGACCCCGACGAGCAAGTGTCAACAGTTTTGGTAAGAATTGCCCTGTTCCCCAGTCTATCGAGATAAAAAAGGGCCAAATTGTCCTAACGGTCCCACTCAGGTTTCGGTGGTTCGAATGGCCATGCAATTCTTGAGAGCTTCCAGCGTCCTGAGAAGTTGTCGTCGTCCGCCCACGTGATCTTCACTCCTTTCGCGTTCTCCGCGACGACTGAACGTACATTGGCAGCCGTCTTGACATCATATATCAACTACTTGAAAGCCAACAAAGATGTCGACCTCCGCAGCCTGGCGTATTCTTTGCAGCATCGGCGCTCAGCTCTTCCATTCCGTGCAGTTATCTACGCCAATGACGTAGACCAGCTCGTTACCCGCCTCGGGGAGAAGCTGAAGCAGTATGAAGGCCAGAACAATTCAGGCCTGGCTACTCGAGCGCTGGCCAACAAGGGCTCTGGACGCATCCTGGGTGTGTTTACTGGCCAGGGAGCACAATGGGCCTGCATGGGACGCAGCCTGATCCGATCATCTGGCCATATCCGTCAGATTATCAAGGAGCTTGAGCTCTCTCTGGCCAGCCTTCCAGCCGAGGACCGTCCAACATGGTCGCTAACTGAAGAGCTGCTCGCTGATGCAGAGGCCTCGCGCACCGACGAAGCTGAAATTGCGCAGCCTCTGTGCACAGCAATCCAGATTGTCCTGGTAGATCTGTTGCAAAAGGCGGGTGTGTATTTCACTTCCGTGGTCGGTCATTCATCTGGTGAGATCGCAGCAGCATACGCAGCAGGGTTTCTATCCGCCTCCGACTCTATTCGAATTGCGTATTACCGGGGTCTCCTAAGTAAGTTGGCTGTCGGACCCAACCAGGAGAATGGTGCCATGCTGGCGGTTGGTACCTCGCTAGAGGATGCAGAAGACTTCTGCGAACTTCCAGATCTTCAAGGTCGCATTTGCCTAGCGGCGAGCAACTCCCCGTCGAGTGTGACACTATCCGGAGATGTGGAGGCGATTGATCAGGCGAAGGCTGCGTTTGACGAGGAGAAGAAATTTGCTCGCAAGCTACGTGTCAACAAGGCGTATCACTCCCATCATATGCGTCCAGTGGCTGCGCCCTACTTGGAAAGACTTAAGAGGTGTGCAGTTATGACCATAGAGCCACAATCAGCCGAAAATCGTCCTGCTTGGTACTCGAGTGTTACCCCAAGTGCGGAAGCCGTGGAGTCGACGAGCCATCTTGCAGGACAGTACTGGGTAGACAATCTTGTCAGTCCTGTCATGTTCAGCCAAGCTGTGGGTAATGCGTTGAAGCATTCTGGACCCTTTGACCTGGCACTTGAGGTAGGTGCTCACCCATCCCTCCAAGCCCCAGCCACGCAGAGCATACAGGAGATTTCCCCATCAGGGCTTCCATACTCAGGAACACTGAATCGGAAAATGGATGATGTCGAAGCTCTATCAAATGCTATAGGTCATGTCTGGGCATACTTGGGACTAGCTGCCCTACCAGGGCTCAACTCCTATGAGCAAACACTCTCTGGGCTGCCTTCACCCACATATGTCAAGGACCTCCCCACATACCCCTGGAATCACGAACGCCCCTACTGGTATGACTCCCGAATCTCTAAGGCCCACCGCAACCGTTCTCATGAGATCCATGAGCTTTTGGGGACGAGACTTGAGTCAGAATGCACTCATAATGAAGTCAAATGGAAGAATTACCTTCGCCCAAGCGAGATACCATGGCTTAGTCACCATCAGCTTCAGGGACAAGCAGTGCTTCCGGCAGCTGCATACGCTACCATGGCGTGGGAAGCATCGGTCTCAGTTTTTAATGAACGTGAAATTCAGTTGATCGAGATCCAAAACATGGATATCGGCCGCGGGATCGCTTTTGATGACGGCGATATTATGGGCGTGGAAGTGGTATTTGCCCTATCGAACATCACTAGGTCACCCCTTTTGCCTGATACTGTTTCGGCAGACTTCACATGTCATTCTTGCCCAAGCCGTGAAAATGGAGGGCTGGTTCTCAACAGCAATGGCCGAATTATAGTTACCTACGGCACACCGAGCCCCGATGTTTTGCCTGCTCGAGGCCCCGAACTTCCGAACATGATCGAAGTTGATGTTGAAGAATTCTACAAAACACTTTCCCAAGTGGGCTACGGATACACAGAGTCATTCAAAACTATGTCTCAGCTGCGGAGAAAGAAGAACTATGCCAGCGGATCGCTGACCAAACAAGATAGCCAGATGATACTGCACCCATCTCTCCTGGATACAGGGTTTCAAACGCTCTTTGCTGCCTTGACCTACCCTGGAGACGGTGGCCTGCGGGCCTTAGTCGTCCCTAAATTTATCGGCTGTATCCGATTGAATCCATATTTCTGTCAGAAGGATAGGGAATTAGATGAGGAACTACGCTTCGACTCTGCACTGCAAGAGACCGCATTTTTAACTGAAACACCGGGCAAGGTGCAGATATACACCTCATCTAACGACCACCCTCTCCTACAAATTGATGATGTGAATTCGATCCCATTTGCAACTGCAACTCCGGCGGACGATTGCAACATCTTTGCTCGTGAGGTCATGGGTTTCCTCAAGCTTGATGGGGTCGCAGCAGCAGCAGGGGAACGAGTCCCAGAGCAACACACTTCTATGGCGTATCTATTCGAGCGACTGTGCCTCTACTATCTTAAACAACTGCAGCAGGAAATCACTCCAGAGGACCGAGAGAACGCTAATATCCATCATCAACACTTGTTGGCATATGCGGACCACACTATACGTACCATTGCGGCCAACAAACACCCGTTCGCACGGCCAGAATGGCTGCAAGATGTCAAAGAAGATATCACCACTGCAATTGAGAAGTATGAAATTTCCAATAAACTTTCTCGCCTCCCTAGACTAACCAGTGACTAATTTTATTCGTTGCAGGGCGGAATTGGCAGGAGAAGTAGAAATCCGAATCGCCCATTCGGTGGGCCAAAATCTCCTTTCGGTCGTTCGAGGCGAAACCAACAGCTTGGAGCATCTCACCAAAGACAATATGCTCGAGGACTATTATCGATACTCGAAGAACATGGAAGTTGCCAACCGGTGGTTAGGTCGCGTTGCCTTGCAGTTGGTACATCGTTTCCCAAACCTTGACATTTTGGAGATTGGTAAGCGGCACTATCCAACACCCAGAATATCCCGGCCTTTTGGTGCCCCTACTGACGCATCTTGGCTCTTTTATCAGGGGCGGGTACTGGAGGTGCTACTCAAGCAATCCTGCGAACAATTGGCCATACGTTTTCCTCATATACCTACACAGATATCTCACCAGGGTTCTTTGGCCGTGCACAGGAGGATTTGAAGGAATGGACGTCTCAGGTTACCTTCAAAACTCTGGATCTTGAAAAGGATCCTCTCTCCCAAAGTTTTGTTGCAAACTCCTACGACGTCATTGTTGCTTCCATGGTCATTCATGCCACAGTCAATCTAGAGGAGAGCCTGCAGCGCGCCCGGCAACTTCTGCGACCCGGAGGATATCTTGTCTTATTGGAAATTACTAACAATGCGGTCATGCAATTTGGTATGATCATGGGTGGTCTTCCAGGCTGGTGGGCGGGATATGACGATGGTCGCATATACGCCCCTACAATCGAGACCGCCGAATGGGATTCTGTACTCAGGAGATCCGGGTTCTCGGGTGTTGACACAGTTACCCCGGATCTGGATCCGATAGCCGTTCCTCTATCCATAATTGTTTCACAGGCCGTCGATGACCGTGTCAACCTCTTGCGAAACCCTCTGTCATCTCCTAAACCACAGACAGACTTAGGAGACCTCATCATTCTCGGGGGCAGCACCCCAACCACCTTCAAGATAGTGGACGGCATCGTGCAGTCCTTACGCCCTCTATTCAAGCAAATCACTATTCACCAACGGCTAGAGGATCTACAGAACGAGCCCACCGAGGCCGCAAGCATCATCAATCTATTAGACCTTGAGTATCCCACATTCAAGGAAATTGATCGCAACACATTAGATGGGTTGAAACAGCTATTCCGAGTTACCAAGGCTTTGCTTTGGGTCACTTACGGTTGTCAAGAAGGCACTGAGCCTTACAATAACATGAGCATTGGCTTTTCCCGATCTTTGGCCAGGGAAGTTCCAGAATTGCATCTTCAATTCTTCGACGCGGATGCACCTGAGAATGTCAACTCCCGCCACTTGTCTGAAATGCTTTTACGACTCTGTGCTGCGGATACATGGCAGAGGTCTGGCGAGCTGAAGGAGTTGGTCTGGTCCGTCGAACCCGAGATATACATGCAACGCGGCATTGAGCTCATCCCACGTATCAAAAACGACGTCCTCCGTAATGCCCGTTACAACTCTCGCCAGCGCCCGATCGATAACGTCGTGCAGCGAGACTCTGCTTGTATAGCTATTGATTCCTGCGGAGAGGAGCTTAAACTCCGAGAAATTATGGCTGCGGATTCATGGTCTGTTCCTGATTCGACCCAATCCGCTCGCCGGAGCGTGCACGTTTCTGCATCTATCCTCACTGCTATCCGTATCAGACCGGCCGGATACTTATATCTGTGTTATGGGAAAGTCGCAGGCACAGATGATTCTATCTTAGCACTATCAGAGACGAACACATCAGTCGTCAATGTCCCAGAGGCGTGGATTGCCCCATGTAGGACTCCTCCCGGCCTCGAGTCCGAGTTTGTCCATGCAGCAATGGCGGCACTGGCTGCTGAAAGTATCCTCGCCGTATCTCCGGCCAAAGGAAAGATCCTCATTTATGAGCCTGACCAGCAGATCAGCTGTTGCCTGCAGAAGCAGGCCCAACACGAAGGAAAGGAGGTCGTGGCCATTGCCCATGAATTGAAGGGGGCGGGTCTCCCCAGCATATGCTTACACCCACGCTCGTATACGGATACCATCTGTGAGCGTCTTCCATCAGATGTGTCCATATTCGTTGATCTCTCCGACGACTCAAGCCAAGCACCATTTGTTCACCGCGTCATTGAGTCGTTGCCATCCACATGTGAAATTATCGATCGTAGTTCGATATTCCACAACCGTTCGGCTATCAGCTCAGACACCTCTACCATCAATCCTTCGCTTGTTGCTGCGGTATTGAATGCGACCACCTCATTGGAGTCGGGATATATACCTGGCAGTCTCTCTGTTTTACCGCTGAGTCGCGCTGCTGGTGTGCTGTCTAGCAAAATACAGCCGCATGTAATAGACTGGTCTGCTGAGCCAGATGTTACGGTCCAGCTAGAAACTGCAAGTAGTATCGCTACTTTCAAGAAAGACAGAACGTATTTTTTGGTGGGCTTGACAGGCGATCTCGGCCAGTCGCTCTGCGAGTGGATGATCCGACAGGGTGCAAGACACATCGTTATATCCAGTCGAAACCCGAAAGTCAGCCAGCGCTGGATTGATATGCAGAATCAAAGGGGCGCCAACGTCAAGATTTGTCCGATGTGAGTTTCATGGCGTAAGGCCATATTACAGGGCGGTAAGAAGATATGCTAACTTTTTAAAAAGGAATATCACGGATCGGGCCAATGTCCACGATGTATACCAGCAGATCAAGGCCACAATGCCCCCGATTGCAGGTGTTGCTAATGGTGCTATGGTCCTCCAAGACGTGATGTTTTCAAATATGACCATTGACAAGCTCCAGGCGGTACTAGCACCCAAAGTCAAAGGTAGCCAACATCTTGATGAACTTTTCTCCGAACCTACACTCGACTTCTTTATCATGTTCTCTTCATTGGGGTATGTGATGGGAAGCAAAGGACAAAGCAGCTATACGGCAGCGAATGCCTTCATGGTCAGCCTAGCGGCCCAGAGAAGAAAGCGAGGATTGGCCGCCTCAGTTATGGACTTTGGCGCTATAATAGGTATCGGGTACATTACTCGTGCCGGCCAGTGGCATCACACAGATATGCATGCTCAAGGATGTATCCCAATCTCGGAGCATGCGGTCCAGCAACAGTTTGCCGAAGCTGTTATTAGCTCGTCTCTTGATTCAGGAGATGACTATGATATCATCTCCGGCATACGTCAAATAGATCCACTCATTGATACAAATGTCCCATGGCTTAATGAGCCCAGGCTCTTACACTATCATGTGAGTCAAGGCGAGACAGACGAAACAAAGGACTTCAAAAAAGCTGTGCCTATAAAGGAGCAACTGGCTCAATCATCCTCATTGGAGCAGGTGCATACAATTCTCGAAGGTATGTAGACAAAGTGAGAAGTGCATATATGAACTTCTTGGCTAACTAGTTGCACAGAATCATTTGCGGACAGACTCTCTGTATTGCTGCAGTTAAAGCCTGAGGAGATGGACAAGCAACTACCGCTGATAGAGCTTGGTGTCGATTCATTGGTGGCTGTAGAGATCCGAACTTGGTTCATGAAGGCAGTCGATGTCAGCCTTCCCGTGCTAAAGGTGCTGGGAGGATCATCGCTATTGGGCCTTGTTGACGCCGCAATGGGGAAGTTGGAGCCCGCGCTTATTCCGAAAGTTTTGGTCTCCGACCAAGCCTCTTTAGATGCGCTTGCTGATGCGACAGGCGGCCGGGAAGCAGACTCCTCTAAGAGCGTGATCTCGCCTGAGGGCAGTTTGGGTGTGGACACTCCGATCACCACAATATCTCCACCTCCTGAAAAAAACATGGCAGAGCCTACTTTCGACATGCCAGAAGAGAAATTTGCACGGGTCATTATACGGACGGAGCCCATGTCGCATGCGCAATCTCGTTTCTGGTTTGCGCACCAGCACTTGGGCGATAAGACAACATTCAACGTCGCTTTTGTCTATCGCGTGCGGGGTGAGATGGACGCAGATAAGGCAGAACAAGGTCTACTTGCTATCGGTCAGATGCACGAAGGCCTAAGGACATGCTTCTTTGATGAATCCGAAGACGGGACTATGCTAAAGCAGGGCATAATGGCTCGGTCACCATTGCATCTCAAACACCGAGCAATCAAAAGTCCCAATGAAGTTGACGCGGAATTCGACAGGTTAAGCAAACACATCTATGATCTTGAGAACGGAGAAACGATGAAGTTCTCCATCTTGACACAGAATCCGCAATTGCACTACCTCGTCATTGGTTATCACCATATCGCAATGGATGGTGTCGGTTTCTTCGGATTATTGCAGGAGTTGGCCCAGGCTGCAAGCCCTCAGGGCCTTCAACCCCCGGAGTATCAGTACAGCTATTACTCCAATAAACAGCGCGAACAGTACAAAAACGGAGGGATGCGCGAAGACCTTTCATACTGGCGCAAGGAACTCAACACCTTCCCAGCAACCTTCCCCCTTCTCCCCTTTGCAGAAGTGAAATACCGCCAGCCGCTGGTCAAGTATGACTTTAACGAGACTACTTGTAAGCTATCTTCACTTCTAGTTGCACGAATCAAGAAGAAATGCCGGAGCTACCAGGCGACAAGCTTTCACTTTTACCTCGCTGCACTGAAGGTCATGCTGCTCCGTCTCGCGGATGTGGACGACCTCTGTATCGGGATTGCAGATGCAAGTCGGCCAGAAGCGGATATGCTTCGTTCAATGGGAGTGTTTATAAACTCACTACCCCTTCGATTCAAGACCAATGGATCCCAGACATTCGGGGAAGCGGTTAAGGAAGCTCGAGTGAAGGCTTATGCTGCGCTAGAGCATTCCCAGGTCCCCTTCGATGTGCTCCTAGATGAGCTTAAGGTTCCGCGGTCTGCCAGCTACGCTCCACTGTTCCAGGTTTTCATGGACTTCAGGGTTGGTAACCCTGAAGCCTTCCGGATGGGGCCCGCCGAAGCGGAACGGACCCGATGGAGCTATGGAAAGTCGGCCTATGATATCCTGCTAGACATTTCGGAAACCCCAGGTGCGGATTGTGTGGTGTCACTGAGTACCCAGAAAGGCCTGTACTCCCAGAGTCACACCGAACTACTAGGTACTGTGTTTGTGAATCTCCTAGAGAGTTTCACCACCAATACCGCTCAATATCTCAAAGAACCGCCTCTCTTTACCAGTAGCCAGGTTGAAGCAGCACTCTCTATCGGAACAGGCAAGTTTTTCAGTCTCCACTCAACACCCGTACTCCCGAAAGAAGTCTAACCAATACTCACCATTAGGCCCAAGCATTAACACTACATGGCCTTAAC
>JANTQJ010000176.1:0-23564 GCA_032989685.1 Arthroderma sp. PD_2
CAACCAGAATGCCCCTAAAGTCTCCTATGGAGCTTGGTATCGGGAAAGGCGCATTAGAGAGCTGCGTAACGAGTTCAAACGCATGGGTCGAAGACGGCTGTTGCGCGCGTTTCCTCTTCAAAAACTGCCAACTAGACGAACCCGGACTTGGTGCCCATCGAAGATTAGTGCCTTGGGCGACTTTGGCATAACTTTGGCTAGTGCCTTGCCGCCTCGTCCACAGCTGACCAGACCTGGTAGAAGAGTTGACCTCATCTATTCTGAACGGGCGCCGGTAGTCAAGCTAGAGGCGCCAACCCGCGAGATTGACCCAAGACAGATCCCGCTTCCTTCTATTGAAGAAGAGCCTGGCAGTGGTCACGAGGTTCTGAAACAGGAGAGGTCGCAACATCATTCCACTGAAGTCCCTCCAGTTGAGCCTCAGGCTGAGGAGCCGCCCAAGAGAGCTAGGAGACAGGCAGCCATTGCATGTAGACAAAGGATGCTAGAACGTACTGCACCGCCCGCAAGACGCTCAACTCGTGGGCCTGCAGCAAGAAAGAAAAGCGTTGCATCTTCCCATGAGCCACAAGCTTCTGCACCAAATGATGATGGAGTGACGGCCCCCGATGCAGTCCCTAAAGAGGCTGAAGCGAGCGGTAACCAGCCAGAGCAAACTGGGAGAGGCAGAGGTAGGAGTCGAGCCCCAAGCAAGGCTCCAGCTAAGACAAGGGCAAAGAAAGCACCCGTGAAGAAGCCGCCCGTAAAGAAGCCAGCTCCAAAACCCAAGTCTCAGCCCAAGTCTCAGCCCAAGGGTAAAGCTACAGCTAAATCAAAGCCTGTTAGCAAATCTGGCAAAGCGAGCGCGCCAAAGAAGGGAAAATGAGAGGTAGCTGCAATGAGTCCTCTCTTCTCACTGCTTCTGTGTTATCTGCATGTCTTCCGGAGTTGTCTCTTCTGTACGGAATACCGGTGGGAGGTTGTATCTAGAATTAGTTCTTGTTTCTTCATCTCTTTTTGTTTTGCTGTCATAATTTTTATACAACTTTTTTGATGATGTCATCAAGAGCGCGAAAACGCGTTGACACGTGACCCATTAAGCTCTTTGGATCGCGTTTGAAAGCCAACGATTTTATTTTATAATAGTCGAGATAGCTGGAAAAACAGCTTCGGGCCCTTTTTTTAAGAAGTAATCAGGAGGGATATCAATAGTTAAATCATGGCATCACGGCCTGAGCTCAAGGTGAGATTGCTGTTGGTCTCGAAACAACTGAAGCGTTCTAACACAACGGACAGGTTGACGATGAAGTCGGGTTTATTCGATTCTTCCGCTCGCTAGATTCTGAAGACGAGTCGACAATTCGCGTATTCGACCGTGGTGACTGGTATACTGCTCATGGCAGAGATGCAGAGTACATTGCTCGTACAGTCTACAAGACTACATCGGTCATACGAACACTAGGACGAAGCGACAGCGGCCTCTCCTCAGTCACCCTCTCCGTCACCGTCTTTCGATCATTCTTACGAGAAGCCCTTTTCCGCTTGAACAAACGCGTTCAAATATGGTCATCACAAGGCGGCGCTTCTGGGAAGGGCTGGAAGCTCTCCAAGCAGGCGAGCCCAGGAAATCTACAAGATGTAGAGGAAGAACTGGGTGGGGCTTCTGGGGGCAATTCAATGGACACTGCCCCTATTATTCTCGCTGTCAAGGTGTCTGCTAAGGCTACAGAGACGAGACATGTTGGTGTATGCTTTGCGGATGCGAGCGTCCGGGAACTTGGGGTCAGCGAATTCGTCGATAACGATTTATACTCCAACTTTGAATCGTTACTTATTCAGCTTGGGGTTAAAGAGTGCCTGATCACCGCCGAAGGCCAGAAAAAGGACGTTGAATTATCTAAACTGAGGCAAATCGCGGATAGCTGTGGAGTTGCTATTACACAAAGGCCAGTCAGCGAATTTGGAACCAAAGATATCGAGCAGGACCTATCAAGGCTACTTAAGGACGAGAGGGGGTCGGCAATGTTACCACAGACAGACCTTAAGTTGGCAATGGGCTCTGCGGCTGCCTTGATCGGCTACCTTAATGCAATGTCTGATCCATCAAACTTTGGGCAATACCAGCTTTACAAACATGACCTAGCGCAATACATGAAGCTAGATGCATCGGCCCTTAGAGCGCTGAATCTCATGCCTGGGCCCCGGGATGGCATGAAAAGTATGAGTCTTTACGGTTTACTAAACCACTGCAAGACCCCTGTAGGGGGTCGTTTGCTGGCTCAATGGCTAAAACAACCATTGATGAACCATGTGGATATCGAGAAACGCCAGCAGTTAGTCGAGGCCTTCGTGACAGATACTGAATTGAGACAGACTATGCAAGAGGACCACCTTAGATCCATACCGGACCTGTATAGGTTGGCTAAAAGGTTCCAGCGAGGAATGGCCAACTTGGAAGACGTGGTCCGTGTCTATCAGGTTGTAATTCGCATACCCGGATTTATAAACTCTTTCGAAGGAGTTATGGATGAAAAATACCAAACACCTTTGGATGCAGAGTATACAAACAAGCTACGCAAACTCTCCAACGATCTAGGGAAACTCGCAGAAATGGTCGAGACTACAGTCGACCTAGACGCTTTGGACAACCACGAGTTCATTATCAAACCAGAGTTTGACGATAGTTTGCGGATAATTAGAAAGAAACTTGACAAATTAAAATATGACATGGACTCAGAACATAAGAAAGTTGGCAAAGACCTTGGTCAAGACATTGAGAAGAAGCTTTTCCTGGAGAACCATCGAGTGCATGGCTGGTGCTTCAGGTTGACCCGAAATGTAAGTACACCGTGTATCTCGTCCAACTGTTGTTTACTAATGTATCTTGTCCACAGGAAGCGGGCTGTATACGCAATAAAAGGCAATACCAGGAATGTTCGACCCAGAAAAACGGAGTATACTTTACAACCTCGACCATGCAATCGTTACGAAGGGAGCACGACCAGCTCTCAATGAACTATAATCGGACGCAGACCGGTCTAGTTAGTGAGGTTGTCAACGTTGCAGCTTCCTATTGCCCACTACTCGAGCAGCTTGCTGGCATCCTGGCACACCTCGATGTGGTAGTAAGCTTTGCTCATGTATCTGCACATGCCCCAACGGCGTATGTGAGGCCGAAAATTCACCCACGAGGAACGGGTAATACTGTCTTGAAGGAAGCTCGTCACCCATGCATGGAAATGCAAGACGACATTTCATTCATCACCAATGATGTCTCTTTGATTAGGGATGAATCCTCCTTTTTAATCATCACAGGCCCCAATATGGGCGGTAAATCTACTTATATCAGACAGATAGGGGTTATAGCACTCATGGCGCAGACAGGGTGCTTTGTCCCTTGCTCAGAGGCAGAGCTTACAATCTTTGATTGCATCCTGGCTCGAGTGGGTGCCAGTGACTCTCAGCTCAAGGGAGTCTCGACATTCATGGCTGAGATGCTCGAGACCGCGAATATCCTGAAATCGGCAACATCCGAGTCCTTGATCATAATTGACGAATTAGGCCGAGGAACAAGCACATACGATGGATTCGGCCTTGCGTGGGCAATTTCAGAACATATCGTAAATGAAATCAAATGCTTCAGTCTATTCGCTACTCATTTTCACGAGTTGACGGCACTGGAAGAGCGGTACCCCAAGTCAGTGAGCAATCTGCATGTCGTCGCCTTTATCGGGGACGGACCTGCATCAGAAGAAAAGAAACCTGGGAAAGGCAAAAAACAAGAAGTCACCCTCCTCTACCGTGTTGAACCGGGAGTTTGTGATCAATCTTTTGGAATCCATGTTGCCGAGCTGGTCCGGTTCCCAGACAAGGTTGTAAACATGGCTCGACAGAAGGCAGAAGAGCTTGAAGACTTTACCTCATCCTCAGCCGACGCAAAGCAGCAGTCTGCTACTATCGACAAATTCACCACGGAAGAAGTTGCAGAGGGCAATGCTCTGCTCAAAGCCATGTTGGTCAAGTGGAAGGCCGAGGTTGAAGCTCCTGGAAATGAGAATATGAGCGCGGAGGAGAAGAAACAACGACTGCGAGATCTTGTTGCAGCAGACGAGAAGTTGCAGGCCAATAAGGTGTTTTTGGATATCAAGGCTTTATAATGAGCAGCAATTTAGATATATTTAGTTCATCTATTAGGAGAATGGCCTTTGGCGGTATATAAGATAGGCCAGGCCGGTTTACAAAAGATTATATTCTTCTTCTTCACTCTAAGCCTACATGAATTCGAGAGCACGGCCATGAGAGAAGGGAACTGGAATCTGGACATGATATGCTAGTTTAAGCAGTTTACTCCGTACTGCTCGCATATATAACCCTGTAGATATTGCCTGATATTATCAAAATTGGAGTCAGTCTTCAGTTCTATCGTATCTATAATTCGACGCAGCATGTAGGCTATAAAGCAAAGCTGCTATTAGACGAATTGAACATGACTCTGTACAGTGACCCTCCATCGAGCAATTCGCAGTGGCAAGTTATGTGGATCGTGGGTCAAATTGTTCGCTGCTTCGGTGGCTGAGTGGGAGTTGGAATTATCGTCAAATTTCACAGTTGCCCTTGGTAGAGTCGCAAGTCCACCCTTTCTCCCACCAAACACATATCAACAGCTTAGGTACATGCGGTCTACGGGAGTACGACTTATTCATGAGCCTACGATCATTCATAATATCCAATCGCAACTTGCTCGGGCATGCGCAGCAGCTAGCAGGCTTTGATTCATGCACCCTTTCTCCGTCTTCGCGTTCAGCATCTTCGTTGCTGGCTACATCACCGCACGGTGGGACTTGGTTACCAGGCTATACGAACTAGCTATCTTTGCCTGGGATCACGGCGTTGTGGTATGGGCTCTATTGCACTGTTATTCTAGACAATTGTGCCCCGAAATATAATATTATAGCAGCTGACATCTGGATTTTACTACCGCAGACTCGCGCGGCCAGAGGGTTCCTCGTTCTCTCGATATTCTTCGCCGCCCTGCTCGTACCCCTAAATCACATCGTGACAAGAGAGCTTAAAGTGGTAAATACATCTGAGACGGGAGAAGGAAGAAGTCGCAAAGCGCGGGGCCGACTAATGTCTGTTATTTTTCTAGCATCCTCGCTCTGTGCATCACGGTATATCGGCGCGCGAGCAATTGAGACGGCGCGGGTCTTTCTAAACGGAGAGAAGAGAGAATGTCAGCATGGTTATGAACGATGGCCTGTTGCGGGTTTTTTGGCCATATGAAGTAGAGCTGTCAGACGCTCCGGGGGTGATTGTTGGATGGAGAAACTCGGAATTCGACCTCTTCGTGGTCTCAGTGCTGGAGCATGTCGAGGTGAGAGATACTGCGACGTGATTGATATACTAGAAGAGGTTTATAGGATGCTAAAGATGCGGTTGCGGAGGTTAGGCGCGAAATGTTGACAATGCCCTTCGGACGGGTATACTATATCGGAATAGCCCTCACCCAATATCTCGAATATTCGGGCTCTGCGGGAAGCCTGTGATGCATGTACTCGGCTCGACGAACGCAGTAGAAGTGCCAACGGCGTTTACGACATCCCATATCCATGTGACGACGAGTCCGTCTACGGGAGTGCCTCGAATATACTGCCCTCCAAATGTGAAGCTACCGCTACAAGTAATAATGTTCAATCGGCCTCATCCGACCAAAATGCAATACATGTCTCTACGCCCGATTCCTCTAGCTCTGGGAGATAAGCATACCACGTTCGACAAGGGTGGTGAAACGCTGGATGAAGTTGAGGTAGCGGAAAAGGAAGCAAGAGCTCAGTCTTCGAGGCTTATAGCTAAGCGAAGGCTGGTGACGGTGGTGAAGCATGTGCCTTCGTCGAAGGAGCAGGCTCTCCCTGTTCTAATCAACCAGATCAATTGCTCCTTCGAAATGGATAGGCTGCTCCAGAGTAATATAGGGTTGATTGGAACGAGGCCGAAGCGGGCGTTGAGTGTCAGCCAGCGGGTTGTTGAATCAGCCACGACGGCATGGGGCGCCCTTCTCTGGGGGATATCGTATGTCGTTTTGGTTTGGATATACCCCGTAATCACCAAGGGTTTCATTGCATGCCTTATCGGACATCGAGTGGTAGCTGAAGTGGTCCTAAAGATCCTGGAATGGCGTGCAGCACCAGACGCGGCCGCCCTAAAAGATATATCTGCCACCGCTCAGCAGATTGATATCAGACTTCAGCAGTTCTGTTACTGGCCTATACAGTATATGACACTACGCAAACGAAAGGACGACTGGGAGAGTGTGACGAACAGTCACCCAGACTACATCAGGTTCTATAACAGTCTCTGGCTGGTGGCCAACGATGTTATCATCGGCATTGCTCTGGGTTCGTATATCGTTGACAACGCCGATACTGTGGCCTCGCAGATCAACGCGGTGCTGAGCGGTTGGACCGTCGATGGCCTTCAGCAGACGATATCATGGCTCATGGGTTGGCCGGCCGGTCTGAAACTCAACAATGAGCTGTGTTTCTGGGAGATCTATTCCTCTGGGTCATTGCTCATTGGGCCAGTAAGTGATTCCCATTTTGCAAGCAGAGAGCCGATTTTACTGACGAATATTAGGTGCACTGGCGAGTCTTCGACCGTTCCTTTCTCATGTAGTCTACATAATCGGATGTGCCAGCTTCGCCGGAGCCAGCATGTCGATTGCCATGTTCTCTGACCTCCTTACCATCTTCACCGTCCACATATATTCCTTCTACATTGCGTCTGCACGCATCTTCAACTGGCAGCTAACGATAATAATATCCCTCTTCCACCTCTTCCGCGGCCGAAAGAGAAACATCCTTCGAAAACGGATAGATTCCTGCGATTACGACCTCGACCAACTCCTTCTCGGCACGATCCTGTTCACGCTTCTTTTCTTCCTGTTGCCTACTATTCTTGTGTTTTATATAACTTTTGCATCTGCGCGGATGGCTATCATTTCATTGAAGGCGGCACTTGATACGTGTTTAGCCTTTCTCAACCACTTCCCATTATTTGCATTGATGTTACGGTTGAAAGACTCGCGGCGACTTCCTGGTATGTTTCGCCCCCTTATCATCCCCTTATTATCCCAGGCAATACCCCCCATCCTAACTTCTGTGCAGGAGGAACGCGTTTCGAGCTCCGGAAACCAGCACTTCCCAAGCCACCAAATGACAAGCTCGAATACACGGAAACGTCCTATATCCACCTAAAGGTATGCCTGTTCAAAAATGCCGTGATATTGCCCCCTTTATTAATCAAATCTATGCAGTCAATACCACTTTCTCTCAGGGAGATGTTCGATCAATACTTCCGCCTCGGCCACCGTATCCGCCAACACTATCTCTCGCCTCGAGTGATCCTCTGTCTTGCCACCGGCCAGTTCGTTCCCCCCATCCATCGACGCAACCTGTACAGCCTGCAGTATAGCATGCTCCCTGCCCAACGAGTAGGCATAATTGATGTATGGTCTCGCCTGACCGCGAAGAGCACGTCGACCAGCAGCGGCACTCATGGCAGTGGCAGTGGAGGAATGGGAGGCGTTGGCAGTCTCTATCGAGCTCCATCTTTTCCTCATCTACATGATAGACGCCGTCGAGGTTGACCGTACATAGTTAATGAATACTATTACTCTTTATTATCTTATCACTGTCCATTCATAGATATATTATTCACAGAGGAAGACTCCCTTATCTCCTGCCTTTGACCACCACATTCCAAGTAGTGAAGATGCAATATCCCTGACATCCTTTTGACATCCACTTAATGATCTAACCCTGACAATGCCATGTCTAGATCAGTCCTTCACCTGATGTCCTCTATCGTATTGACTGTAATCACTGTAATCACTGCAGTGTCTGTCACTGTCCAAGACTGTGAATCTAACAATGAGAAACTGCAGGAATCTTCACTTCATCTCGACTTGTCCTGTCCGCGCAACCTCTCACTTACCGGCCCCTTACCGGCCCTGTCATTCACCCCTTTTAGTGTGATATCGCATCGTTGTAGTATAAAACGTCCTCATCTTCCTCCTCGGCGTTGTTTTTCTTCTTCTTCTTTCTTCACCTGTCCGCTCTGTGCTGTTGGGCGCAGAGACCAGAGCGGCAGGTCATATATATAACAGGAACTTTTTCCTTCTTAGGACTTTCTCTTGTTCTGTTCAACATCCAGCTCGAGGTCTTGATTTGATAACCGTCCTTCTTCGTACTTCCCAGCCAACGACAACCGCCAAAGCTACGAAAAAGCCCATTCAAGACCTCCGCCCTCCCTCGAGAACGCTCGCCCGCCCTTTTCGTGTCCCGCCAGAAGACGCCAGCTCGCATCACCGCCAGGCCGCCCCTCGACAATCCCGCCAACACGACAAGATGCACGGAAAGTGGACCGAGGCTGAGGACGTTGCCATCGTGGCGTTCCGCCTGGGGACAAACCTGAGCTGGGAGCGCATCAAGGTAAAGTTCGACGGCGCTTTCCCACAGGCCAGCTGCAAAGACCTCGAGTCTCGCTGGAACAAATCGCTCAGGCCGACAATGCCCCCAGGCGAGAACAGACGTATTGCCGATAT
This sequence comes from Arthroderma sp. PD_2, assembly GCA_032989685.1. Classification (NCBI taxonomy): domain Eukaryota; kingdom Fungi; phylum Ascomycota; class Eurotiomycetes; order Onygenales; family Arthrodermataceae; genus Arthroderma; species Arthroderma sp. PD_2. Next base: position 8,582 of record JANTQJ010000176.1, read on the forward strand.
CTTCGACGATTATCGGCATTACCGCCCAAGCCACATCGCCGATGGCAGGGAGAGGCGACTGGTGCTCGAGGTTCTGCGAGTGCTGGCGGACAATCCAGCCGATAGGATTGTTCCGCCGCACCCAGGTATGTCTTCTTTATTTCTTCCTCTTCCTCTTCTCTTCTCAGGGTATTAGACTAATGGTGATTTAGAACTCGAGTCTTCTGGAGGTCAAGGACTCCAGCCGGCGGTCGCTCCACCACGCTCTGAGCCAACTGGCAGACAGAGCCCCCAGTCCTTTGCGCCGACCTCGATGCCAACATTGGACCAGGCCACGCAGGAGACATCACAGCCGAACCAGCTCTACCTTGGGGGCTGGGTGCCTGCAGATGTCTTAGCGACCTGGACCAACGAGGGAGGAGAGCAGCTAGGACAATATGGGTACGGGAGTATCGACGGCTACGATCTCCTTGGTGTGAGCGACCCGACAAGCCAACAACTCGAGGACGCGTTCTTCGCGCAGGGAGACATCCAGCAACCTCCCACGCAGCCATATCCGCCGTACTTGCAGCAGCAGCAACCAGCTCAGCCAGCTCAGCCAACCCAGCCAGCCCAGCAGCAGCAGCAGCAGTCACAGCCAGAGCAGGGACCCATCGATCCCAATATCGATCCCCAGCTCTACGGATATCAGTGAAGACAACAGCAAATGGAATTGAACAGCCAATATACTCGGTTTCATTTCTTCTTCGACAAAAACTCTGCGTCCTGTTCCTTGTTCGAATTTCGCGCCTCCTCCAGCATCACGTCGATCCCCCTCTCCTTCAACGTTTTCTGTTCGGGGCCAGTCAGCTTCCAAGTTTATTTTTTCTCAGTGTCAATCAAGTGTCGGGTTTCGACTAAGTCCCCTCGGGTCAGACTCACAAACAAACACTTCTTGTACTGTTTAAAGACTTCTTCACACTCGTTCGTCGACGTGTTTCCGCGAAGGAACTCTATCACCAAAACCACCGTTCTTTCAGCTTCTTGTCATCCTTCTTCTTCTCGTGTCTCGTGGTCACCATCGTTTTTGTCTCGAAACCATCGACAGAACTTACTCTCGCTATACCATTTGAGAAAGCACGAGTCGTACCTCCTATTCAAGCATCGTCAGCACCAGCTTCTTTCATTCTTCTCGCCCGCAACAGAGATGGTTGGCTTACTCTTTGATCTCGTTGCACTCGGGTGCCAGTGACGCAGACATGTTGGCTCTCACTTCAAATCTTCAATCTTCAAAATTGTCGCGTCACTCTTCAATCTGCAAGCTCAATCTTCAAGCTGCTTCGATCTTCGACTTCCTATCCTTCTACCCTGCTTCAATCTCGCTTCGACCTCTCTTCCCAGCTGAAACTTCTTCAAAAAAATCCTTCCGGTCCGAGCAACGAAGCACGAAGTCACGTCTTTTCAAACGAGTTTACCAGTTCTCGACAAAGACAGCTCTCAAACCAACAGCAACTGCTGCAAACAAAATCTCCACTCAAAGATCTTCTACTTTCTTCTCGACAAAGTCTCAACGGTGTTTCTCGGAGGATCAAGGATAAATTGTTCTGTCTTCAAGCTCTTCTGTCTTCTGTTTCTTCTCATGTCCTGTTTCTTTTTTCTCATGTTTCTTTCTTCTTGAGGTTCCGCGGCAAATAATTTCTCCGACTTTCTTTTCCTGCCAGCCGAACCTTAAAATGTTTTTGTGCTTTGAACTTTTTTTTTATTTGATTTGAACTGCAAAAAAAAAGCTGCGATGATTCTACTGCCACGAACAAAGATGTTCACCTTGATAACTGATAATATCTCGCGCTTCTAAAGCAGCAAAATACAAGCAATTTATCCTCCTCCAATAATTTTCTCTTCCACTTTAACCAGTCTCCTTCAACCTCCTCTCACATGGAGGGCGCAGCCGACTTCACTCCGTTCCAGGAGCAAGTACAAGCTGCCCTAATCAGCTCTACAAAAACCACCGGCCAGATAATAGCTGAAGATCTTGCCTTCCACCGCTCGTTTGATCCTAATACCACCAAGTCCCTCGACGAACAGGGTGCCCGGCTGCTCAATCTGACCAATTCGCTCCTCCGAATCGCATCCTCGAATAACCCCGACTCACCATTCTCCAACCCGAAAGCAAAGACTGCTCGTCGTACGGTATTGCGCGATGAAGAGTCGATAGATGAGAACTGGAAGTCTGTTGTGGACGTGATTGACGAGCTGCTGGAGAAGGCCGACGCTTGTCTGGATGAGTTTACCGGCATAATTAAGAAGCTTAGTCCGTCGCAGCAGGAGAGACAGCGGGAGAAAGAAAGGGAGAAAGATGGGGGCAAGGGAGGATTTCCTAGCATGTATAGCTATGGACCATCGAAAATACCGAAGCCACAGCTGCTATTTGACGTGCGGTTGAATAATGCTGATGATGGGACTGCGTTTAAGCCGTTGCTGAAGACGAAGCCGCATGCCCTTGTTCCTTTGGCGGAGAGCCTGGGAGGCAGTGTGTCCGATCCTACCAAGCCGTATGTTATACTCTCCTACATCCGTTTCATGTGCGTAAGTTGTATGTACTAACGAGCTACAGATACAACCATCCGTATAGCAAGGAGATTGCAGAATCCAGGTACCCAGCATCAGTCTACCAGTCCGCGGAACCACAAATGTACCAGCCCGTGGAAACTACAAAGGCCACCTTCGTCGAGACCCTAGAAGACGTACACGCGATGTTAGCGGAGCTGAAGAAAGCAAAGGAAATCGCAGTCGATCTCGAACACCACGATAGCCACGTCTACCACGGCATCGTATCTCTGATGCAGATAAGCACGCGCGAGCAAGACTGGATCGTAGACACGCTCAAGCCATGGCGGGCAGAGCTACAGGTCCTCAACGAGGTGTTTGCAGACCCGTCCATCGTCAAGGTGCTGCACGGCTCCAGCATGGATGTTATCTGGCTCCAGCGGGATCTAGGCTTATATCTGGTTGGGCTATTCGATACATTCCATGCGTCGAATATGCTGCAGCTGCCGAAGAGGAGCCTCAAATTCCTGCTACGAGAGTACGTCGGATTTGACGCTGATAAGAAGTATCAGACCGCCGATTGGAGGATACGGCCTCTTCTGCCTGGCATGTTGGACTATGCGAGGTCGGATACGCATTTCCTTCTATATATCTTTGACCGGCTGAGGAACGAGCTGATAGCTGCGTCAGAGGTAGACCCAGATGGAGCAGCAGAGGACGGGATTGACTATGTGCTTGAACGATCCAAGGAATGCGCACTACAGCGCTACGAGCGACCTACCTACGACTCCGCACGCGGTCGAGGCAGCGGCGGATGGTACGACATGCTCTCCAACAGCCCCGTCTTGTTTACACGCGAGCAATTCTCCGTCTTCCGCGCCCTGCACGAGTGGCGAGACAAGACGGCTCGAGAGGACGACGAGAGCACGCAGACGGTGCTATCTAAACGATCACTGTTCAGGCTTGCTCAGGAGATGCCGGCGGACAAGTTTGCAGTCCTACGACTTGCGTCACCTATTTCTGTATCGTTGAGGGGTCGGGCGGAAGATGTTGCTGCGTTGATCGGGGAAGCAAAGAGGGGAGGTGCTACGGGGCCAGAGATGCATGAGATGATCCGACGACGATCTCCTGTCGGACAAGCTGCTGCTGCTACTGCGAAGGCTAAGGTTGTAGCCGCTGAAGATGCGGTGGACCGTGATGCGCACGATGCAGATACAGATGCAGATGTAGATGCTGGCGTGGGTGTTCGTACCTCCGTGTCCCAGTTCTGGGGACAAGTGGACGAGACAGACCAGCCCCAGTACGATCACTCGATCTCAGCATCCACTCAGGCCCTACAACTCTCCCTACCGCTGCCATCGAGGCCGCTCCGGGTCGTCGAGGAAGCCGTCCCCATCACCAGCTCCGACGATGACGATGATGACATGGACGAAGAAGAGGAGGAGAAGGTAAAAAGCAACGAGATCTTCACTGTGAAACAGTTTGGCGTACCACAGAAACGGCAAAGCGGGACGGAACTTAGGTCTGATGACGCTGAAACTGCCCCTGCGGACCCCGGTAAGGAGGAGAAGGAGGCTGGGACCGGGGATTTCGATATGGCTGCGTCCGAGATCTTGCTTGACGACACTAGCGCAGATCGAAAACAGAAGAAGGGACGGCGCCAGAGACAGAAGCAGAGGTCGTCTCTGGGTAAACGACGACGAGAAGACGGTGATGAGGCAGAAGGGGAGTCGATGCCGTTTGACTACGCGAACGCCGAGTCGCTGATACACGCGAAGGCAGAGGACCGGGGAGGACAGCAAGGAGGCAAAGGCAAAGGCAAGCGGTTTGATCCCTATGCTAAGCTGTCGAACGCGCCGTCGGGGGTGAAGAAGGTGCGCAAGGAGACAGCTGGTCGGTCGCATACCTTTAGATAGAGGCTTTACTCCAGACATACTCGAGAATACAAGAGACCTGTGTCTTCTTTACTCTGTACACAGTCGCCTAGAGAGACCTGTTTCATCTCTCCCTCTTTCACACAGTCGTACAAAATTTACTTAGAATGCCGTTAACAGTTCTTGCATGTCCGGGAGGCGCCGGGGTTACAGGCGCATGATTTGCTGGCCACCCATCCACCGTCGCCTATCAAGCCCACTTAACTTCCTCCCACTCGCTAGTTAGTATATTATGGAGAGAGAGAGAGACGTTGAAGAAGTTGCTTCCCGGCTAAAAGGCACGAAGGATCGGAGATGCTGAAACAAGGCGTGTCGCAGGTGGAAGTACCACACCTTAACTGAATCATCGCTCCGTGCCTTTAACTAAACCTTTAGGTCTTTAACTGAACCTTTAACTAAACCTTTAACTAACCGAGCTGCCTTTTTAACTAAAGCCCTTAACTGGATGGCGCCTGCCAAGCCCCTTAGCCCCCTGTTTTTAACTCCCACTTACGCCCCCCCTAGCGCCGACCTTGGGCTTGACCTTAGCCTGGTCTTTTAGCCCTGTTTAGCCCTTGCTTTAGGCTTTTGGACTGGGGGGGGGCTTGACTCGGGGCTTGCTTAGGGCCCTGTCGCCCTTTGCTTAGGGGGCCTCCGTTAGGCGCTGCATGAGGTCATGCGATGGGGGCTCGTTGCTTTTTTGTCACCTTTCTTGTACCTGCTTGTACCTGAGATCCTCCCCTCAATCTCGCGTCCTCTTTCTACTGCTCTCGATCGCTTCTATATCACACCTGCTATTACTCTTACCTAGTTGCTCACGCTCCTTACCCTTTAACTAAACGCTTTAACTAAGGGTTTACCTGCTTTAACCAAGTCTTTAACTGGAGTTCTTACTGCCACGCTCTTACTGCCCGGCCCCACCCCATGCACACCATCCTTAAAGCAGATCACTAGCCCCCTTTCGCCCTCCCTCAACTTCTCCCCGCGAACTCCCCCTTCCACCACCGGCCTCTCTCTCACACTCACTCTCACTCACTCACTCTCACTCACTCACTCTCACTCACTCACTCTTCTTCACCTTCACCTCAGTCTTCTTCTTCATCGTCTTAATCATCATCACCTACACCATCGACATCACTCTCCTGGACTGCTCGATTCGCCGTTGGAGATTGGACGCATTGGACGTTGGAGTTGGACCTGATCTTCCCCTTCCCTCGCCACCAGATAACCGTCCTCCCACACTCGGGATAGAAGGATAACGGACCCCTCCAGCTCGATGACCGCTTCGATGCAGTCGTGACCTTGTAAGCATCGTATAATATTCCACATCGCCATGAATGTACGTGGGCTAACGAGACTCCAGCACTGCTCAATCTTATCATCATCGCTACATCAAAATCTTAGCACAGTAATATGTCAGTCGCAACCATGCTGCAGCCAGCATCCCGCGTCTCTCGCGCATCAACGTCCTCATCCTCATCCTTCCAGCCCATGACCAGGCAAAACACCATGTCTTCCCACGATGCCCGCTCCATGCGCCAGTCGAAGCGCATGTCCGTCACCGCGCTCTACCTGTCCATGTCCGCAAAGGAAAAGGACCTCGAGATATCAGATGAACTGGCAAGGGGTGCGTAATTGAAGTCCTTTTTTTTACATCTTTTGGCTGGGAATACTGACTGTTGTAATAGCGCAAAAGAGCCTACGGGAACTCAAGTCGAAAATATCTACCCAGTCCAAAAAGAACTTCGTCCTCGAGAAGGATGTGCGGTACCTAGACTCCAGAATTGCCTTGCTTATTCAGAATCGCATGGCCCTAGAAGAGGTGAGTCTTTTACACTTATTGCATATAAGAAAAAAAAAAAAAAAAAAAAAGAGAGAGAGAAAACTAAACGGGAGTTAGCAAAACGAGGTCGCAAGTCATCTCGACGATGCCTCGGATATCCAAGAAGGGGCCTTCCCCAACGATGACAAGACGCAGAAATACGGCAATCTCTTGTTCCTCCTCCAGTCCGAACCACGTCACATCGCCCACCTCTGTCGTCTCGTCTCCATGGCAGAGATCGACTCCCTCCTTCAGACAGTCATGTTCACCATCTACGGGAACCAGTACGAAAGCCGCGAAGAACACTTACTCCTCACCATGTTTCAGTCCGTCCTCACCTACCAATTCGACAACACTCCTGAATATTCATCTCTGCTACGGCAGAACACTCCCGTCTCCCGCATGATGACCACGTATACCCGCCGTGGACCGGGACAGGCATACCTGAAACATATCCTGGCAGGCCAGATCAACTCGCTCATCGAACTACACGACATCGACCTGGAGATTAACCCGCTCAAAGTCTACGAAGCGATGGTGAGACAGATTGAAGCAAGCACCGGATCCCTGCCACCCTACCTGGACCGAGCTGTCACGGCCGAAGTGGCTGCTGAGAACGAGCAGGTGCAGAATATCATTGCGCCCAGGCTGAAGATGTTGACCGATTTGGCCAATAGCTTCCTCAAGACCATCATCGACGGGCTTGAAGAGACTCCGTACGGTATCAGATGGATATGTAAACAGATTCGCAGCTTGTCGAAGCGAAAATACCCAGATGCCCAGGACCATGTTATCTGTACTTTGATCGGTGGATTCTTCTTCCTGCGCTTCATCAACCCTGCCATCGTCACTCCGCGATCGTACATGCTGATCGATGGAACCCCCGCCGAGAAACCACGCCGCACATTGACCTTGATCGCGAAGATGTTGCAAAACCTGGCCAACAAGCCATCCTACGCCAAAGAGCCCTACATGGCCAAGCTGCAGCCATTCATCCAGCAGAACAAAGAGCGAGTGAACAGGTTCCTCCTCGACCTCTGTGAGGTGCAAGACTTTTACGAAAGCCTGGAAATGGACAACTACGTCGCCCTGTCGAAGCGCGACCTGGAGCTTCAAATCACCCTTAACGAAATATACGCTACCCACTCCCTGATTGAAAAACACTGCAACACTCTCGCCGCCGACCAAAACTCCCATCTCCACGTTCTGCTACAGGAACTAGGCCCCGCGCCTCCCCAGATGCCTCGCAAAGAAAACCGCGCCATCCACCTGCCCCTATTCAGCAAATGGGAAGCCCCCATCGACGATCTCACCTCCGCCCTAGACATCACCCAGGAAGAAATCTTCTTCATGGAAGCCAAATCCACCTTTGTCCAAATCATGCGTTCTCTCCCACACAACTCCTCCGTCACCCGCCGCCCACTCCGCCTCGACCGCATCGCCGAGGCAGCAGCAACTCTCAAGAATGACGCCGTCATGGTCCGCAAGGGTATCCGCACAATGGAACTCCTAAGCCAGCTCCAAGAACTCGGCGTCATCGATCGATCAGACGACTTCTCCACCCTTCGTGACGAGGTCGAGCAGGAACTCGTCCATCTCGGCTCACTGCGTGAGAAAGTTCTCGAGGAACAGCGTAAACTGGAAGAAGTCTACCGTACCATCCGCGACCATAACGCCTATCTTGTCAATCAGCTAGAAACTTATAAATCATACCTGCATAACGTTCGCAGTCAGAGTGAGGGGAAGCAGCGCAAGACGCAAAAGCACCAGGAGCTAGGTCCGTATAAATTTACGCATCAGCAGTTGGAGAAGGAAGGGGTGATCAGGCGCAGTAACGTGCCGGAGAACAGGAGGGCGAACATCTACTTCATGTTCAAGAGTCCTCTGCCAGGTACTTTCGTCATCAGTCTGCACTACAAAGGTAAATCTCCTTGATAATATTTTGCTTCTCCCCTCCCCTTTTGAAATGACCGTCTAACTTCTTATCTAGGACGTGCCCGTGGTCTCCTTGAACTAGATCTGAAACTCGACGATTTGCTAGAAATGCAGAAAGACAACCAGGAAGATTTAGACTTGGAATACGTTCAGTTCAACGTCTCTCGAGTCCTCGCACTACTCAACAAGCGTTTCGCGAGGAAGAAGGGATGGTAGTTCCATCCAACCCAAACTAATCACCATCCCGTCTCATCTATGTCAACTTCTTTGCACGGCAGAAAGAGGAGGGAATAATTTGCCGGTACGTTTTTCGATCGATCTTGGCTTGTTGTGGTTTGCTGTCTTTTTCTTCTCTCTCATTTCTCTTTTCTTTTCTCCCCCTTTGGCCATCGTTATCGTTGGTATACTAATATGGAGACTCGGAGGTCATACACGCTTACGCTTGGGGGTATATTGATATTTCTATTCCATCTTATATGTTATATTCTATATGGCGATCATCCAGTGGATATTTCTTGTTTTCCTTTTACTCTTTTCTTCCTTTCTATATCTACTATGCTACTTACAATTCCCCCGTCTTTTATCGTCTTTTGATTCTTACTTGCTTTGGTTTACTTCTACATACCCCTGGTTTTTTACTGCTGAGTTGATATGTTCATTTATTTACTTTGTTCTGACCTTTATCTACCTGCCATGTACTCATTCAACTCCCCTTCTCACGCTTTTCGTCTTTATGCTTATGTCTACTTCATGCTACTTGTATCTCAATATCGATCTCTGGAAGGGAAGGGAAAAGGACCTGTTATTAACCCTGCTTTCTTTCTTTCTCTTGGTATCTATATATTACTCTTATGTCTGTTATTTATCCATTTTTCTCTCTCTCCTTGGATATTGAGGATGCCGCCTTTTCTCAACTTTTCCTATTTACATATACACACGGCCAGAGAGAGGGAGAGAAGAAAAGAAAAAAAAAGGAAAAAGGGAAAAGAGGGAAAGGAAAGACAGAGAGTATCTCTTGAATATTACTATTAATTATTTAACCAAGCCATCCCCTGTGTTATCTTTTGAGGTTTGCGGGTCCCAAACCGCTTATTAGTCTTAAACAACATCTCATAGTCGAGCACTAATTTCGACGCTATCCCCAGCACACTTTTCTCCCATCCACCGATTTTCGTCCATCCCCTGGCTTTTTTTTCGCACCCCACCAGAACCAAGCATCTCCGGACCTCACGAACTCCAGCCACGAACTCCCGAGACCGTCTCACCGTCTCAACTCCTTTAACCGTCCTCCCGCGCCGTTAGAAAAGACGCTTAACTCCTTAACCTCTCCGGCTGAGCTTGCTGCGGACGGAAGATAACGCACACCCCCCTCGGAAGAAACGCCAGAGGCAAATCGCCCCCTTTCAAACCATTAACATATCTTTAACAAAATCCCCCCGTTCATCCAATACCCATTTCCTCGCAACTTGAACACATATACAAGAGCCCGACACGATGGCAGCCGCACCACAGCCAAAAGAACTCCCCGTCGACCCGAAATACGACCACTACGACTATCCCACGGCCGCACCCACGCCTCAAGCTGGTCATCCGGGCTATACCACCCCCGAGCAGGATGCTCAGGTCTTCCAGCTACGGTCGGCGTTGGAGGAGGCCGGATGCAAGGATAGACTAGACACGCTGACCTTGTTGCGGTTCCTGAGGGCCAGGAAGTTCAATGTTGAGGCCGCAAAGACTATGTGCGTTATTTTACCTGCCTTACCCGGAACTCTTTACGACCTTAGGAGGTATACCTTATATAAACAAACAGCTGGCTGACGTTGTATGCGTGTTTCCAGGTTTTTGGGGTGTGAGAAGTGGAGAGCGGAATTTGGCACAGATACTTTGGTTGCGGATTTTGATTATTCGGAAAAGGCAGCAGTGTTTCCCTATTATCCCCAGTTTTACCACAAGACCGACAAGGTATGTCTCTCCATTCCATCATCATTCTTCACATAGACGTATTGGCGCTGACCACCTCCTTATAGGATGGACGACCCGTGTACATCGAACAGCTCGGCAAGATCGACCTCACAGCCATGTACAAAATCACAACCAGCGACCGAATGCTCAAACACCTAGTATGCGAGTACGAGAAGGTCTCCGACAACCGTCTCCCCGCCTGCTCCCGAAAAGCCGGCCACCTGCTCGAAACCTGCTGCACAATATTGGACATGAAGGGCGTCGGCATCTCCAACGCCTCCTCCGTCATTGGATACATCCGACAAGCCTCTGGCATTTCGCAAAACTACTACCCGGAGCGTCTTGGAAAACTCTACATCATTAATGCTCCATGGGGATTCAGCACGGTCTTCAGCATCGTCAAGGGCTTCTTGGACCCCGTGACCGTCAATAAGATCCATGTTTTTGGTTCCGGCTACGAGGCAGAATTGCTCTCTCAGGTTCCTGCTGAGAACTTGCCTGTCCAGTTTGGCGGCAAGTGTGAGTGTGAGGGTGGTTGCAAGTTTAGTGATATGGGACCATGGCACGATCCCCAGTTCGCTTCTGCCGCACCCAAAGAGGCTGCTAAAAAGACGGAGGAGACCAAGGAGCCAGCTCCAACTGAGGAGAAGAAGGAAGAAAAGGCCGCTGAAGAAACCGCTGCACCAGCTGCTACTACCGCCCCTGCAACTACGGCTTAGATGGGTTTACGCTTTTTTTTTTCCTTCACATAAACAGCTGGCTCCTCATTGTTTGTGCCAAAAAAGAGAGAGAGGGTAGAGGGTTTCTTAATACATTGGACCAAGGGCTTTTCTTCATTCATATATACATACTACATGATACTGCTTCTTGACAGTTTGTTACTGATTCCATGGATCCTGTATATTTGCACCTATTCCCTCATATTCTATGTGCGCCAGTGGAGTATCAAAAAAGCCAAGCTCAATGCAATATATAGATGCATCTTTGATTCTCTCACGCTTTCTCGTCCATCAAATATCTCCTGGGCCTTAAATCCCTTAATACCTCCCAATATAGAGTGGCTTTTGCATCACGATACATCCCTACCCTGGTACCAAATAGCCTTGTTAATTAATGTCAAATTGTGTCTTATCATGCAACAAGACAGGTGTCAAAAATTAGATGCAAAAATGCACATATTAACCATAATTTAACCCTCTGTTTCTTGCTAATGGTTAATTACATCTTCTCAACGACTCCAGTAGCAAGTCGGGCTCTCTCCGCCTTGCCCACGGTCGTGGCAAGAGGAGCACTCCCACTGCTATAGCTACTCCCATCTTCATCCCCATCTTCATAACCAATTCCACTCCCTTCCCCTTGTAATCTAAACAGCGTCTCCAATGATCTTGCATATACGTCGCTCATTTCTCCATCCCGCCATCGCTCTTGTTCCTGTGATGTTCCAACGGGTACTCGAAGAAGCCATTCCGGGTGTTTTCGAAGTATATTGCGTATCCTATCGATATCTTTCGTCCTCTCGTCTTTCCGTCTTTGGTCTTGATCTGCATCTAAATGCGCCGTATCTTCAGATGAATCATGTTTAACATTATCGTCATAACCTTCGTAATCTTGCATATCAAAGTCCTCGTCCTCGTCATCATTTAATGCATTATTTAGCGCATCTTCGTACGCTTTTGCAGCTTTGAGCGGGGCGTCTCGTCTCATCTGCGCAACGGTTGTCGTGAGTGATTCTAACTGCGCATAGAGAGATGTAAGTCTCGCTGCGAGATCGGTATCAAATGGTTCGTACTCGATTGATTCGCGAGTTGTCAGTAGCGATTCAAGATTGATTGTATGCTCATCATTGGCAGAGCTTCGTTTCGCCGAAGAAGACATCGTGGTGTCGATTCCATTTATGCTTATAGAGGGTATTGCTGAAGTGAAGGTCTTATTTATGAACTGTGCACCAAGACGTATGGTTAGCATGACTTTCCATGGAAAGCTCGGTGGCCCTAAGATATATATACCCCGTCTACCAAACTTCGTACGCGCTCTTTCATGGGATCCGAGTCATCGTTGGCTGAGGGAGGGAAATGGAGATCGATCTTCTCGCGGGCGACAGTAAGTGTGTTTGTGTAGAGATAGGAGAGGTCCGCGGTTGACTGAAGCTCGATCTTTCGGTGGTGAGGTTCCTGCATCGTTGCTATCGTCCGACTGGCCCGTCCTTATGCTTTATAGACGTCTGTTCCTGTCTTTCTTTTTCCTCTTCTTCAATGTGATGAAAATGCGCTTTTTGTTATCTGATCCGCGCTGCAGTTGTTGACATTCCCGTTCGGGTTTAGCGTGGACCCTTGGTGATGTCATGGTTAGTCAGCAGGTTTTTCCCTTTTACTTTTTTTGTTATTTACTTGGATCAAGGCAGTTATAGAGAGAGAAAAGAAGAAGAACTCCAGCGGACAGGCTTCTCCTTTTGACCGTTGATCCCAGTATTAAGAAAGGTCTCTCCTCCTTATGGCGACAGAGACGGCCCCGCTACGGCTTACTGCTGAAGCTGGAGACTTCACCCCTTAACTCAGCTGGTCACTCAGCAGTCAACATGGCGAGCGGTGGTGGAATTCTTCTGGTCGACAACACCTGCCCTCTACCCCAACCCGACGACGCTGAGCTCGGGTTACAACCATCTCGGGCCAGCACTGGTCATCGATCACTGGCTAAGAAATTGACTGGAGTCTCAGTTCGAGAAAATCTTGCACGGCGAAAGTATGCGAAGTGGCAGCAGGGTCGTTACGATAATGTGGACGGTGTGAATGGAGATGACAGCAGGCTTAGCAGGGAGGAGTCGGCCACCAACCTAGAGGCCTCACCGTCAAGGAGCTCGTCGATTGCACCCTCACCAACACTTCGACGACCAGACTCGGAGGACGCTGAATCCTATATACATGAACACCCGACGACGGGAGAATCACAACCACAAGCACAGAGTCATACAGACGTGCTATACGAGAATCAACGAGGATGGTTCTTTTTTGGGAAGCCGATATTTTCAAGGAACTCGCTCCTGAATTTAGATCCGCCGGCCTGGATGACGACCAACTGTGAACCGAGTCCCGTAACGATTGCCAATGCCCAAGTGCCTGATCCAAGCTGGGAATGGGAGTGGAAGACATGGTACGTCGATATGTCGTACGACGTGGATGAGGAGGGCTGGCAATATTCTTTCTCCTTTGCCTCCAAGTTCGCCTGGCACGGAACCCATCCATGGTGCCATTCGTTCGTTCGACGGAGACGGTGGTTGAGAAGGAGAGTGCGAAAGCCCAAACATAGACCCGAGAAGGGTATTGTTGGCATTGGGTCTTTAGGAAGCCGTGAACACAGCATCATCAGTGCAGGCGGAGCTGGAACGACTTATACAGGCCGCCAATCGAGGATGTCACAGGATGACTGGGATGAAAGGGTTGCTCCAGAGGATATTACGAATGTCGCGATTTTATCCAAAGCTATTAGGATTGCTACACTTGATCGCGAGAGACTCGACGTTGTGAAGGAATTCATACATCGGGGAGGAGATGAGCTTGTTCTCTTAGACGATAAGGTAAGAATAACTTCAGCACTGATAGGTGCTTCGAGTCACTTACTAACTGTGTTTAGATGCCGGATATCATGTCGATGCTTCTCTTCCAATCCTCCCGTCGACAGTTAGTTAAGATATTGAAACAGTCCATGGACGAAATACCGCAGGATTCGATCGATGAATCAGAAAGGAACAAGAGGGAGAATCTTCACAAGGCTCTCAGAGCCGGTAATCAGCTCATGAAGGAGTCGCTTTGGAACGGTGTCTGAGAAGCACACGTCAAGTCTGTACCTATAGAATTACCTGCCAAATAAGTTGATAGACAACCAGGCTAGCACTATTCATACTAGACTTCTATCCTCCATCTTCCATTCTTCATCTTTCTCTTCATCTTCTTCTTTATCTTTTAATGCAATGCACCTGAATGCTTACTAAGCAGACCCAAGTAGTTTAGCTCGACGAAAGTTGAAAGAGAAAAAAGATTCAAACGCTTTTTTTTTATATCGACAGGCAAATATCATCGATGTCCTAGCAACTTCTCGCAGCTCAATGCTCTGCGGCAGCTATCAATGTTCTCAGGCAGCCGTTATTGCTTGTCGAGAAAAGCAAGCACACCAGTTGCCGAGAATATCAGCACCATCTTGAAAAATGAACCTCTCCTCTTCCTCTATCCGCCAGCCTTTGCTTCGGCAGTGGATAACTCAGTCGAGCTCACGAAGACACGATCACCCACCCATAATAAGAAACAGACAAAGGCACGAGTAAGTCGTGCGGCAGAGGACTTGCCTTCACGGCGCCCGCGATGGCCACAATCCAGCTCCGACGAACAACCTCACAAGGCCAATCAACCTCATCCTAGTATCGAACCTATTCCTCACGACAAGATACAGCCTGGTTCTACCCCTGAAGCTACTCCTCAGGATAATATTCAGGCTCCTCCTATCGTGGAATATGGTCGTGACGACAATAAAATGCAAACCAGCAGCAGCCAGCGTGCAACTCCCGTACCCAATGGACCTAAATATTCAATCCCCGGACTCCTTCCAGAGCTAGATACTTCAGACACGCCCCAAAAAGACCGCTCATTGAGCAGCGGTCATGCAACTATATGTCAATCAGCAGCTGAGACCATACAGGCAAAGCGGGGAGGGCGTCCTGGTGGATGGATAAAGAAGTCAGCGAAGGGAACTCCCCTAAGGTATACTAAGAGTATGGCTGAACTCGACAAGCAATCGACTGCTGCTAATCCTTACGCGGCGCCGATATCTCCTCCGTTACGATATATCCGCCATGGCT
>JANTQJ010000177.1:0-23524 GCA_032989685.1 Arthroderma sp. PD_2
CGACGCCCCCTGCCCCGCCGAGACGCGCCGAGAAGCATCGATGGGCCGCACGATTCCCCCAATGCCTAATGTGACCTCCCTTAGAGCTACCCCGACGGAGGAACGTAAGCCAAGTGCTGCAACTATGTATGACCCTACCCCTACACCCAAAACCTCGGCACGGAGCTGGTCAGAGAAATGGGGATTCTCCCAGAAATCAGGCGTCACGGCTGCTCCCCATGTCCCACCATTGTGGGCTTACCCTGCCAACATACTTCCAAGCACATATACTTCCCCAAAAATGATAGTAGAAGATGAGACCGAGGAGGGGGAAGATGCTGCATTCAACACCAATGATGCAGGGAGAACACCTCGCAAACACTGCCCCGAAAATCAAGATCCTTCACCATTCACCCCACTGAGAGCAGCAGCTGACTCTTTTACAAACAGTTTCGAACAAGCGAATAATAACAACAAAGCGCTCCCAAATGAAGGAACCCGCCATGCCAAGTCCAAGAGTAAAAGCCATGAGAGCTTTAACTCGGGATTCTCTCCATCTGAGTGGAACTTTGCATTCTCTAACACTGCACAGTACTTTGCCCCTAGAACACCAGGAGAAGGTAATGGTACATCCCAGAATAAATTCGGTACAAGACCACGGTCTCGTTCTCGGCCTACAACGTCTCGATCAATTGAATCGCCGCAAAAATCTCCAAGTCCTTTTAGGGATTTCAAGGAGAACAAAATGCCAACTCAGCCATCGCTTTTCAAGAATACTACCTTTTC
The DNA here is from genome assembly GCA_032989685.1 of Arthroderma sp. PD_2. Taxonomy (NCBI): domain Eukaryota; kingdom Fungi; phylum Ascomycota; class Eurotiomycetes; order Onygenales; family Arthrodermataceae; genus Arthroderma; species Arthroderma sp. PD_2. The sequence goes on from JANTQJ010000177.1 coordinate 766, forward strand.
AGCCGAGCAGTTGCCTGATACCCTAAATGACAAGACATGGTCCATACCTACTACAGATAGTTCACAGCAAAACATGCTATTTGGCCAGAACCAAAAGGGTCCGAAGAAACGGGCAACAGGACCAAAACCAGTCAGCATAAGCTCCGAGGCAGAAGAAGAGAATGCAACGTTTACACCTAATGAGATTTATGGCAACAAACCTGCCCCTGCCTCTATGGGTCTAGATGACGAAATGGATGTTGATGAGGAGCTACCCACTGTCAATGCGCCAAACACACAAGGAATTAATAAGCCGAAGTTCCCCGTTCATCAAGCATTTGCTCCGTCGAATAAGTCAGGAGGGAAGGCGGAGTTGTTCAGTTTGAAAACCCTGGGGCTTGTCAACCCCTTCACATCAAGCAACTCGAAAGGAATCGATGACCTAAAGGACCTCAATTCATCACTACCATTCAATTCTGAAGCAAGCAGCGAAAAACTTCCCCAACGGCCTATTCACCCACGCGACCTCGGGCTACCAAATCCGCCTAGAACTCCTGTCCCTCCTATAATGGTAGGGCCCCCACCGATGCCCCGAAGAGCTATGGAAAATCTCTCTCTGCCTCAGACGCCATGGGAGGTATACATGGTACAAATGCAGGCTTACATGCGTGCATGGAATTTCTTCAACCGCACCATGCTAGCCCACTTTAACGAACGACAAAACCTGGTGGAAACGGCCATGGCTCCTGGATGGATGAGAGCAATGGGAGACAGCAGCCGTGTGAAACTCAACGGTGCCAATGGTGATGATGTTGGCGATGATGAGGAAGACCTGCTTGTCGGCAAGGGCAAGGCAGGTTATAGCGACTACCTTCGTGGCATCGAAGAGGATTTTGTGGTTCGACAGCATTGGGATGTTGCCTGGGAACGGCATCGGGATTGTATACTGGAGCTTGGAAAGGTCCGGGAGTGGCTACGCAGCGGACACGGTAATGCGCAGGGCGGTTTTCACAAATCCGGGACGACTCCAATGAATTAATACTTGATTTCGGTATTTCATCTTCCAACACCTTCAATTTACAACAGTGGGCGGCAATCGGTTTATTTGGGTGGCTTTTATTTTATTTCATGAGGACAGTGGTTTATTCACGAAGACATGTGTCAGGATTCGATCACAGCTTTCTATCTTCAGGCGGCTCCTTTTTACTTCTTTCTTATATGCATTGTACAAGTACGTCGGTTCTCTCTCTTTTTATTTGATACATAATCTTCAGAATCGGCGTTTGGCGGTGTTCTCTCTCCCAGATACCACATGTGTTGATATACTCGGTGCAGCTCTAGAATTAAAAGACCGTACTGTCTCTGTACTGCCTCTTCTCTTCATATCCTTCTATCCTTTCCCCCTGAATATAAATATATATAGATATAGATATCATGGTCAAGACAAGCATTCGCTAAACCTCCCATTTGGCCTGCTGATGCCACCCCACTTTCTGCCCCGCGATGAAGCAAAAGAAAAAGAAAAAAAGGACATCACCAGCCATCAAAAGTGCATATTCAAGAGAGAGAAAAGAACCATCTTCTGCTCTCTCTCTCCGTCCTTTTTACTCCTGTTTCATCATATTTTCGGTGTGGAAAACTGAAGTCGAATCGGGCTTGGCTCCGGATACCGGCGAGTTGCGCAACTAAAAGTTCTCGACGCTTTTTCCAACCCACAAGCAGCTTTCTTCTTTTACTACTTTTCTTCTTCTTCTTTTGCTTATTCTCTTCTTCCTCTGACTGTGGTATCTTCTGAAAGACGACGCATATAACGACTTCTCGCTCTTTTCGCGCCGTAATATGGTCACAATTGTGCTTGGGTCCCAATGGGGGGACGAAGGTCGGTTTTCTCTACCACTATGACTCGATTGGAAGAAGAAAAATTCTAACACTCAGTCGCATTTGTATAGGAAAGGGCAAGATCACTGATCTCCTCTCGCAAAAGGCTGATCTCTGCTGTCGGTCTGCTGGCGGACACAGTAAGTCCCTGCAATTCCATATACTCCCAATTCATCCCACTTTCCGGTGGCTGACCAGACTCGAATTGACCAGATGCCGGCCACACAATTGTTCACGATAACATCACCTACGACTTTCACATCTTGCCTTCCGGTCTCGTGTCGCCTTCATGCGTCAACCTGATCGGTGCCGGAACCGTCGTCCATTTACCGAGCTTCTTCAAGGAATTGGCCGCTCTCGACGGGAAGGGGTTGAAGAACATCCGGGAACGTGTGTTCATCAGCGATCGTGCCCAGGTGTGTTTCGATCTACATGCGGTCGTGGATGGGCTGGAAGAGGCCGGACTCGGTAAACGCAAAGTAGGGACTACTGGGAAGGGAATTGGCCCATGTTACAGTGATAAGGCCGCGAGGCGGGGTGTCAGAATCGGTGATATCATGGACGAAGGCGTATTGGAGTCTAAACTGAAGAGCTTGGAAGCTGGTTACCGGAGGCGATTCGGTGATCTAGACTATAATGTTGACGAGGAGATTTCCAGATTCAAGGTATTTATTTATACCCTCTCAATGTCCCTGCCCCGCGTTCGCCTCCATTACCCCCCTCCATTTCTAACGTCAGTATAGGAATACCGAAATCTTCTAAAACCACATATTGTCGATCAATTGACGCTCATCAAGAAGTTCGAGGATAAATCTGCCTCTATCCTTGTTGAAGGCGCCAACGCCCTGATGCTCGACATCGATTACGGAACGTACCCATACGTAACATCTTCTTGCACCGGACTCGGCGGAGCCATTCAGGGAGTCTGCCTAAACCCCACCGCTATCAAATCTATAGTCGGCGTTGTCAAAGCCTACTGCACACGCGTAGGATCTGGCCCCTTCCCTACCGAACAACTCAACGAGGTCGGCGAAAAGCTGCAAGTTTCCGGTCGTGAATTCGGCGTAACGACTGGCCGTAAAAGACGTTGCGGCTGGCTAGATATGGTCTTGCTACGATACAGCACAAGGATCAACCACTACACCGCACTCAATCTGACCAAGTTGGATATCTTGGACGATTTTGATGAGATTAAAGTTGCCGTCGCCTATAAGCTCGATGGCAAAGAACTCGAGTCTTTCCCTGCTAGCCCGGAGGCTCTGGAGAAAGTCGAGATTGTCTACGAGACTCTTCCCGGATGGAAATCGACGACGATGGGTATCTCCAAGTGGGAAGACCTCCCGACGAATGCCCAGAAATACATTGAATATATCGAGCGTTCGGTCGGCGGTGTTCCTATAAAATGGATCGGAACTGGGCCAGCTAGATCGCACATGATAGATCGCAACTAGCGGGACGTGGCTTTCCTTATTCCGTTCCATCAATGTTTGTGTGTAGAGCCCTCAGTGGGATTTTACTTGCGCATAGCTCATTATCTTGTACTCTAGAGTACATTTCTACTCTCTAGACCCAGCATTACAGGGTAGACTGGGGGTTTCTTTAGGGCCAGGGGGCATATCACATTTTCTTTCTTTCCTTTGAAATTATTTCGACCAGTACACTACTTGGTTATACTTGGTGGTCTAAAAACGAACATAGCGACGATCAAATCGACTTAGGGAGCAAACCCCCTTTTCTTACAGTAATTATATAATAAAAAGACTGCGTTTATCTAATTATTCTTTAAAAACTTATCTGTGTTAAAAAAACAAAGTATTCTCTTCTTTTCCCCCCTTAATTCAATCTTCTATTCGCCGTCTTGCGGTGTTTCAGGCCCTGAAGCCACGCGGCGGCTATTTGCATAAAGAGCCTGCAACCACCAACCATCCAGCAACTTCGACCTTATTGTCAAACACCACCATCTATTCATAGTCACTGGGCGCTTACAGCCATTGATTGAACACAGCCATTCACAGCCCTATTCTTCAGGCTATGAATACTGCTTTAATGCGGAACTTGTCAGCATGGCAGACTTAACTGTGTTCTTCCTTTCCTTCAACTACCCTCTTCCCCATGCTTCTGGCAGGCATCTTCGCTTCTTGATAGAAGGCTTTCATGAGCTTGTACCATAATATTGTACCTCTAATCTTTTACACAATTATCTAATCTAACCAACGAAGGAGGTAACTTGCCTATTCCCCCTTGCCCAAAAGCCACGCGCCCTGAGTTAACCCATTACTAGATATCCGAGAAAATGGAGATGTCTACACGCGATAGTATGCATTCCCGGATGCGGCTCGAACAGCTGGCTGGCAACATGGGCGTATACATGAATATGAAATTCCCTCGCATCACTAGAAAAGACACGGTCTCCTCGTTCAACCAACAGGATAAGGATGCAGCGGAAGCAATCGCAAAGCAAAAGCGCCTCGAAGCGTTCTCAGCGAAATCCCACGTTTTCAGACGCACCCCAAGCAAACGCAGCTTCAAACGAGACGAGCTCTACTCTGCTATAGATTCAGTTATTCGAAATGACGGGTCACTCGGCATGCTAGAGTACCTCCTAACGCAACTCAAAGAGACAAAGTCGAAGAAGAGCTTTTTCAAAACCCAGGAAAACCCGATGGCTATCGACATGACTGATTTGCTGAGACTTGCGACTGAAAAGAGGAACTCCAGTTTTCTCGAAATATTGGCTCCCCATGTTGATCAATGGGGTCTTGATGCGTCGCTGGGCCTAGCAGTTGCAAGCATGGATTTACACTGTATCAAGGCTTTGCTGCAGAACGGGGCAGACCCCAACACATGTCATCAACAATTTGTCACAGCTGTTGGTAACGGACATGTTGCAGTCGTTGAGATGCTAGCTGGGACTGAGAAGAAACTGAACAACGCTTGCCTAGATGAAGCTCTGCCGGTGGCTGTGTCGATAGGGTCGATGCGATTGATATTGTGTCTGCTACATAACGGTGCAGACGCGGATACAGATCAAGTTTTGGAAACAGCTGTTCGGGCTGGGCGACTGGATATGGCCGCTGCTCTTGTGCTCGCTAGTCGGTCTCCTTCTCGTGTATCGCTCGATGGTGCAGCTGGGCTTGCATACCATTCAAACAATCTCAGTGGTGACGAACGGGACTCCCTAGTAGAACTACTCCTCTGCGCTGGCGCGAACGGAGATAGCGTTGCGAGAGCGTTGGTTAGTTCAGTTATAGCCAACGATAAGCGATTCGTGTCTCTTATTGTCTCCTATAATGGAAATGTCGCATACAATTCGTGCGAGGCTATCATAGCTGCTATCAAAGGGGGAAATATACATCTCCTTGATATCTTGTTCAAGGGAGAAATCGACCCTGACGCTGCCTCTGTGGCATTATCCAGGATACCCGAAGTTGTATCGAACCTATCGCCGTCGAAGAAGTTCTCGATCATCGCCCACCTTGCGAAGTGCGGTGCATATGGAAATCCACTCAATCAATGCCTAGTCGGCGCGGTACAAAAGAATGAGCGGGACCTGGTAGACTTGTTGATCAAACACAAAGCTTCGGTTGACTACGATGATGGATATGCACTACGGTTGGCTATTTCATCGGGCTCCCTACAGACTTTCAAAAAGCTTCTTGAGGGAAGACCCTCACAAGCAACTCTGGGTCATTGCTTTGGTTTGCTATCTTCACTACCGCCACGCCTACAGCTAACGGTCGCTAAGGAGCTATTGTCGGCCGGTGCAAAGGGAGAAGCAGTCAATAAATCGCTTATCGGAGCCGTCATAGGCGAATTTCCCGCTGAAAGAGAACAGCTTATAGAGCTGTTTGTGAGCTACGGTGCAGACGTAGATGTTGAGAATGGAAAATGTCTGGAGGAATCCGTGAAGATAGGAGATGTCATTGTGCTGAAGCTGTTGCTCCAAGGAAGGCCTTCGTCGTCTTCCCTTTCACGAGCGATCGTACCAGCAGTCTCTTTGAGAGATCGAATACTTCGATTCTCTATTCTGGACCTCATCCTTAATTCTAAGGAGGCTAGTGGCCCCCAAATCAACCAGGAGCTGGTTACGTTACTCAAGGAGGATCCCCTTGATATCGTTGCAGTTAACTTATTCCTCGAGAAAGGGAAAGCGGACATTAACGCCAACAACGGTGAACCTATCAAACAAGCATGTCGAATGGACGATCCCGAACTGTTAAAGATCATTCTGCAACATCAGCCTTCTGTTGACGCACTAAACACTGCCTTCCCTGTTGCCTTAGCATCACAAAATATCCCCGCTCGGTACAAGATGTGCCATAAACTTTTGGCCGCTGGAGCCAATGGAGAAGCCCTGGATTCTGGTTTGGTTACGGCCCAGAAGAGCTCACTGGCCGATTCCCGCTTGGTTGAACTACTCCTAGCATATGGTGCGAATGTCAACTATAACGGAGGAGCAGTTATCCAGGGAGCGATTGACGCTTCCAATGAGAAGCAGTTGGCTTTGTTGGTATCGAAATTTCCAACAACTCTGACCCTAACACTAGGATTGGAGCGATTACTGAAAGTTGATACCGACAAAAGAAACGAAATGGGCAAAACACTGCTAGAAGCGTCTCAGAATCGTATACCCGAAGTACTGGATAGCTTGCTAGCAGAAGCAATCATGTTTAATAAAGGTGACATCAAATTCCTGAAGTTGATAATCCAGTACGGCGCTTCTGTGAATTATCAACAAGGTCTGGCTATTATCAACTCCATAACTAGACGACGATTTGACGTATTTAGCCTTCTGTTGGACCAACCTGCCAACCAAGGCACACTTGAAGCAGCATTCAAAGCTTGCTGGGCATTGAAGGGCTCGGAGCGCTTGCAGTACACCTCCCGAGTACTTGGAGCTGGCTACAAAGATGACCTGGTTGATGCAGCGGTACTTGAAGTTGCTCAGGAGACACCTTGTGACCACGATGCAGTTAGGTTGCTGCTTGCCCATGGAGCCTCGGTGCATTATAATCGAAGCCAGTGCTTAGTTCATGCCGCGATGTCCATGGATACTTTGACTTTGAGCCTTCTATTAGAATCTGTGTCGGACAGGGCAGGCGTGACTTATGCCTTTGGAAAACTGATCTCTACGGATACAAGTAATTGGCTCTCCAAGGCTGGATATTCGACCGTGGAGTTGCTCCTTCGAAACGGGGCGTCAGGAGAAGTACTGAGTCTTGCCTTGATTGCTGCCATCGAAACGTCTGATTCAAATCCAAAATCTCCCGATTTTGTGGAACTGTTCCTTCATTATAAGGCCAGCGTTGATTATCAGAATGGCCGCGCGTTAACAGCTTCCATCTCCGTCGGAAGACCCCAGTTGACTAAGGCGATAATAAGGTCGAGTACCTCGAGCCAGAATATCAACGCAGCATTCTTATGCATATTCAGCTCCGATTTGACCGAAGAGGTTGCCATTGAATTATTCGATATTTTCACCCAGATTAACTTGGATATCCAGGCATTGAACGGTAACGCATGGTCTTCCGGGGATGAAAGAGAGCTCTGTGAGCCAGTTACATTCCAATGCCTCAGAAAATGGCCCAGGGGTAGCAAATTCTTAGGGCGCCTACTTGAAGCTGGAATTCACGTAGACAAGCCAATTGCCTACGTGATTGAGGAAGAGTACGGCTTCGAACAGGTATCCCTTCTTTTGTGGGCGCTTCTCCAGCCGCAGCAACTGGTAAGCCCCTACGTCTTCGAATGTCTTCTTAAGCACGGAGGTAAGTTTTTCGTGTAACCCCTAATTATAAGAAATCTTTACCCTATACTAACAACACGTTTTGGTCTAGCCGATCCAAATTTCCAGTCAACCAGCTCCATGATGACACCGTTACTCGTCGCTTCAGCGGATAGGACTCCAGATATTATCCGAAAACTCATTCAACATGGAGCAGTCGTTTCTGTGATGGATAAGCACGGTATAACGCCTCTTATCAATGCTAGCAGACGAGGCCAGTTAGCATCTATGCGATCCCTCATTGACGCCGGTGCAATCGTCGATGATGGTAGCCTTCACGAGGCATCGAGGGAGCTACAGTCAGCTGCCGTCCAGCTCCTACTGGACCACGGACACAACCCAAACTTCCCTTCTATGCTTCATGATGGACGCTGTGCTTTAGCTGAGCTGTGTCTCAGGACAGAGTCACCAGGCACATCTCTGGTTAAAATTAGACAGACGATCGACGGGCTTGTAGGAGGGAAAGCTGATTTAACTATCCACAGCCAAGGAAAGCCACTCATATACCACGCTCTCGATAATCCGACGTCATGCATCAGCACAACCACAGCGCTGCTAGCAAGCAGAATGTGGAGGTTAATCAACAATGACTTCAACCATTACACTTGTGACGGTTATGTTTATTCACCGGCCACCTACGTGACTAGGGGACTTGCACAAAGCCCCTCAGAATATGCTGCAGAACTTCTCCACATCTTAAAAGCCAACGGCTGTAAAGATGTATTTTACAAATGTGAAGGCCACCAACCACCGGATATGGTCGGCGCACCCCCTGAAGTTATCGCTGAAGAGAAAAGGCGCAAAAACCGCATCCAACGCATGCAGGAACAAGAAGAAGACCACCAGATATCGCTCCAGCGCGAACGTGATGCCGCCGACCAGCAGCAACAAATAATGGCCCGCAACCATCACCTTCGAACTCTACATGATCGCGAGACGGCGGACGAACGAGATGCAGCAGCCGAGCGATCCAATAAACTTCAACTCCGACTTGAAGCTGAATCTGCTTCTCAACGTCAGCGATATGCTGCCCAGCAACAACTAGCAGACCAAGAACAGCTGCGTATGATGAACCAACTTCGTCTTGAAGCTGCTGAGAGGCAGGGAAGATTACAAATTGAAAATGATAAACTTATGGCGCATACCCAGCATAACCTCCTAGAAGCTAAAATCTCCGTGGAGTCGAGGAGAATCAAGGAGCTGGAAGCTGCTAATGAGAGACAGTACCATAGAGATTCAGATCTGCTTTCACGTCAGGAACGAATGTTAGCAGACCGGAAAGCCTTTATGGCTGCTCCTGTAGCTGAATCTGGCTTGTCGATGCCAGAGCCTCAAAGGCAACTGACTTATACAGGGTCGGAGCTGGATTAATTAAAGCTCTAGGTGGCTTGATTTATTTTTTCTAGTTTCGTCCACTCCATGTATCATACCATTTCTAGACCCAGTTATAATAAAATGTCAGGGAGATACTGCGGTATATTAATTTATACTACACAAAGTTTTAACAACTTCAAGCCCAGTGAGTCGACCGCTCCTTGTGATGTTTTGAATCACTCAGCGCATCCAAGTGGTGTGTACCGCCCGAAATAGCTGCGAAGAAATTACTGGCCCTTAGACCACACCTACCTAGACACCCAGGTATCCTGATAAGGAAGGGTGTCTGTTCTAATCCTTCGAAAAGCTAACGGGAGTGGTAGAATGCACTGATATAAGGGACATGCAGATTTAAAAGATATTAAAGGGTCTCAGAGTGGAATATTTTTGTCAGCTGCATCTCCGCCTAGTATACATAAAGCCATACATATATAACAAAAAATGCAAATGAAAATAAGAAATACAGGTAGCAGAACGAAACATCAACCCCGGTCCAAAGAGATATACAGCCTCAACCCGCATAAAACCAAAGAGAGGCAAGATATTAACAGACTTATATCAGAAGAGTGGTAAAAATACATTCATAAGAAGAGAAATCGGAGAGTAAAACAAGACCTTCTACCACGTTTTGAAATGAGCGCCGACTCCATCGTGGCTAGACACCAAGTAAAATATTGGAAACACCGTTTTGTTGTAGCAAATAGCAGAGAGAAATGGAGAATAGACCTCAACGCCCGTAGCTTCCTGGTCATGTATGTATGTATCTTGAGCTGACGGGGATTGGAGTCACAAACATATTCCCAATTGAGAGCTGAAAAAGGAAGAAAATCTTTCAAAAAAATCAGTCAACCTCCAGCTCAGAGTTGAAAGGCAAGGTCGTGAGCATTAATCCGTCAAGACTTAGGAGCTGCTTTGCTCTGAGAGGACAATGGCGCTTGCCCACTACCATGAATCTTCTCCCCTACCACCTCGATATGACTGGCGATCCGATCCTCGGTTCATGCGGCCTCGGCCGGAATTGTAAGATCCTCTGGAACCTCCACGGCCACCATAGGAGGATTGATCACCGTAAGTAGATTGTCTTCGATCTCCGTAAGAAGATTGTCTTCGATCACCGTATCCGCCTGAACTTCGGGATCCACCAAAGGCCCTCTGGCCGCCCCCAGATCGACCAAACCGGACATGTGCTGGTTCGGACAATCGGGGAGCTTCCGGGTAGCCCCAAATACTGGTAGCAAGCTGCTGGAGTAGACGGTTGGATTCTCGCCTATCGTGCTTTGACATTTGGTTGTTCAAAGCGTTATATGCCTTCAATTTGTCACTGTCGTACATACGAGTAAATTCATTTAGAAGGGTGTTATACACCGAGGCGAGGGATTCCGGAAGTTGCGTGGGGTTAGTAAAGTCTGCGCTTGCGAATTCCAGAGAGGCATCCTCTTCGATAGGAAGGGATCCGAGTCTGTCTCCGAATGTGTCGAATTCAATGTCCGGGAACAAGATCCAGCCTTCTCCAGTTTTGTTGGCTCTAGCGGTGCGTCCAAGGCGATGGATATAAGTGTCTTTGTCTGTGGGCATACCCATCTGGATTACGTGGGAGACATTTGGGAAATCCATTCCACGAGCGGTGACATCGGACGAGAAGAGAACTCCAGTGTCCATGCGACGGAAAGAATCCGAGTTGAAGGTCCTTTGGGCCTGGGTCAGGCGTGAGTGCATTTCAATGGTCTGGATACGAGGAGGGCGCCCTTCATACAGGCTTTCCAAGAGCCTACACATGCTAGTAAATGCACGGCGGGCGACACCAACTTCTGCGGTAGACCCGTAATAAACGATGGCTTTGAATGGCATTACGTTTTCTGGATCGGCGATATGAGCCTGAACTGCCCTCTTGGCAATCTCGAAGAGCGCGGGGAGCTGGTTCTCAAGACCCTTCAAAACAACAGCTTTCTGGGGAACTCTCAAGTGTGTCGGCGTCTCGTCACCAACCGTATTCACGAATGAGAAATCAGACTTCAGCATGTTTCTGGCGAGGCTCTTCACTGATCTTGGGATAGTAGCAGAAAACATCAACGTTTGTCGGTCAACCTGCGAGCGACTTGGGAAAAATGATTCGATGCGTTCAATATCAGGTGCAAACCCAATGTCAAGGAGTCGATCAGCTTCGTCAAGAACGAAAGCCTGCAACTTAGGAGCAGCAACTCCACTGGAAGGATCCGAGAAAATATCCAACAAACGGCCAGGGGTTCCAACCAGGATATGGCAACCATCCCTCTGGATTCTCGCCAGTCCCTCTCTTTTCCTCGTTCCTCCGACCGCAGTCTGTACCCTAAGGCCGGAGCCGCGGGTGACCTTTTTTGCCTCAACAGCAATCTGCTCAGCAAGCTCACGGGTAGGAGAAATAACCACGGCACGAATGTCCTGGGACGATGTAGAGCCGCGTCGTAGACTGCCCAGAGTGGGGTCTTGAAGAATTCTGTGGATGACGGGTAGAAGGAAGGCTACGGTTTTACCCGTTCCAGTCTTCGCCTGTGCTATCCTATTGCAAACGGAGAAGAGTCAGTTTCTTTATCAATGAAAAAACGTCTGTATCAAAGGAGGGAAGGAAATCATACATGTCAGTTCCCCGGATACTCTCGTTAATGGTATGAACCTGAACATCGGTCATGGTCTTCAAGCCCATTCCATTGGTGATAGAATCTATAATTCTCTGGTCTATCACACCCTTTTCTCCAAGTTCCGCGAACTCCGTGATCAATGCCTGTTCTTGGACTTCGTCAACCTCAACTCCGGCGTCGGCAGTGCCAGCTGGGAGACGGAATCGAGGTGTGATGTGAAAAGACCTCGTCGTCAGAAGAGGCGCGGTTGGGAGCCGTCTAACGGACCGGCTCACCAGCGTCGAAGACACTGGAAGTCGTAGAGCACATCGCTGAAGATTGCGCGTGAGCAGGTGTCCAAAGCGGACAGACATACTGCTGGTTGGTGGTATTAAGAGCGAGACGGCTCAGTTAACAAAGTATGACAAGGACAATAGACCCAGAGGAATAAATATTACAAGGTATGTCAGAATAATGGGCAAAGAATGAACTGAAGTTGATGAAAATTTCTAAACTGGAAGTCTGCAAGTTTGAGCTTTTTGAGGTCGAAGAAACTTTTTTTCTCTTCAGCGAAATTTTCCAAGCAGGAAATGGTCACGTGATAACGCGATAAGGGATAACGATAAGGGATAAAAAGGGGAAAAAGAGATAGAATTTATTTCACGGTTAATTTGCCCCTGGAAGGCGAATTCTCTCTTTTACTTCTAAACGAGGATGCAGTTAGGAGTTTCCGAGGGTGTTACGGTCTACACTGATCGTGTCTTCATTCCTTTTGAGAGCCAGATAAAAATTAGTTACTGTAAGTGCTCTCCCTTCGTCTCTCTCTCTGCGACTTCGAACAGCTGCAATCCGTTGAAATAGCCAGCAAAGGGTGTTCCAATCGTATTGAACGTATACTGAGCATCGTCGTCAGGGATCTTCACGGTTTCGCATCCTCGCCCCTTCGCAGCTGCATCGGCCAATAGCTGGCTGTAACAGCATTTTTCGAGCGCGTAGAACCAGAACACGGTTTCCTCGATGGTTCTGCCAACAGTCAAAAGGCCGTGATTCTGCAGGATAGCTGCTTTTTTATTTCCCACGGCTTTAGCGATGTTAATGCCTTCTTCCTTGCCTAGAACTATCCCTTTGAATTGGCCGTACAGGGCGTGATCCTAGAAGACAAGCTCGTTAGTAGCTGAATGGGATATAGATATCATTCGATATGAGGAAGTGTTTACCTTGTAAAAAGCACAAGAGTCTTGGGTGGTAATGTCCAACTCAATTCCCAGTGTGGAAAAGGTACGGCCATAGATACTGTGACTATGAGCGGCACACTGGACTTCTGGTCGAGCTTCATGGACAGCAGCATGGATCATATATGCAGCAGTGTTCAGTCGACGGACCTCTCCACCCGCAATCACAACGCCTTCATGGTTGACCTGGATAAGATCTGAAGATCGGATATGAGCAAACGGCACGCCGAACGGGTTTACCCAGAATGTCGTTGGGTCGACCGGGTCGCGTAGCGTAATGTGTCCAGCAACACCTTCATCGTAGCCAAATTTAGCAAAGATGCGGAATGCGAGTGCGAGTCTTCCCTTGAGGTGTTCTCGTTCCTTTGCCTTGTCTTCAAAGACAGGTGGTTTAGGGAAGAGGGCGCGGGTCTGTGCAATTTCTGGAGTCTCGCCCTTCACCACGTATTCTTCCACTTCAGTTCGTAGAGTGGTAGGGGCTGTAGCTGGCGGCGCGGTTTCAGTCATAGTTGGGGGAGCCATGATGGATTCGAAGCAACGTACGAAGTACTGGGGTTGAGGATGCCTCGTCTCTCGTCTCTGTCTAGCTCAACCAGCGCTTTTTGTAGCTATTTGTAATGGCTGCGCTGCTTGGTTTACCCCGAAGGATCCCCTTGCTTGATATTTAGCTGAGGGGCAAACCGGCAAATACGGGCCTATCAACCGACTGCCGCGCATACCTAGGAACTCCGAAGTATGCAGTTCAAGCCCAGAGTATTCCTGGTTTTACTTCATTCTGTCAGCTACATGAGTCTAGCAGGATCATGTTTCCTACCTTGTACAGCGGGAAGCCTGCAGGCATCCGTATGGCCAAGGTCAATGCTGCCCATTTATCATCAAAGCCGAGGGCTCATGTACGAGCCTGACACAGCTGCGAGTGAGACAAGAGATGCGACCAGCAGAGAAGAGTAATGTTGGTATCAACGTGTAGCCTGATACTGGAACTCGATTGAAATGCCCTGTTTGTGTACTGAGATTCTAGAGTTGACAAACGGCTACTAGATAGTCGCTGGCATCAAGACACTCGGCTATTATGATCATATTTTACCGAGGATAGAGATAAGAGGAAACGTAAAGGTAAGCCCAATGGAGTGAGAACATAGGTGAGGCTTGAGGGTCAACATTTATTTGATAAAAAAGCAGCTTTTAACCAACACTTTTATGAAATGTAGAGGGAGTTAAGGACTTCTATATTGAGACCTCTATCATGGTCGAAAACATCATAATGAAATTAAATATATTCCTGCGCAAGGGTATGAACGTAACTAGCAAAAGCAAATTATTTATTATATAGACATCAAACAGCGCACCGTCCTTGTGCACGTAAGGAACAGCATGAGCTATCGGCCAACCGCCATTTCAAAGATACGGTTGTCCAGAGTACTACCTTTCATAAAGAGGTTCTAATCTCCGTAGCTTTCACCGATTTAATCAAGGGTAGGACATTGGGGAGGTTCGTTGGTAACCAGCTGCCTGGGTACGGCGGGTAATTTCCTTCTCCTCCTGGACGAGCATGCAGCAGGGAAGACAGCAGGAGCCGGCGAAATCCAGCACCTCGTTGCCCTCGATGCCGTACTGCTTTCGAGTTTCGATACGCTTGAGGCCCTGGAGGATACCGTAGCATCCACAGTAGGAAAGACACAACCAGGTGCAGCACTAGAGAGAACCAGTCAGTACGTATCCGGGAGGAATAGTAAATATTGCAACTTACATCGCCGTTGAAGTAGCTGAAGTCGGTCAAGGATGGGTCACGTCGTCGGTGCTGGTTGCGGCCGAACATGAAGCAAGGGCAGAACCAGGAGCAAAGCACTATCATCGTCGAGTTAGCGAAACTGGCTCTTGTCATAGATCATTTTACATATCTGACTTACTAGTATCAACGGGATCCCAGAACTCATAGAAGGCTGAGCCCCATTCGTTCGCTGGCATGCCAGCAGGAGCTGGGTCCGCAACAAATCCGGACTTCATGTTGTTGTCGGCGTTGTTCTGGGCGTTGGGGTCCATTGTTGATATTATTGGAGTATTAGGTTGTTATTTGTAAAAGGAAAGGGGGTATAAGGCAACAACGAGTCGTTTAAAGCAATGATTTTGAACAATAGAAAAGAACTAAGGAGTGACAGAAAGCCCGGCAAAGGATAGACGATTAGATGTAAATGTGGATGAGCTTGAACGAAGAAAACTTGCGAGCAGACGGCCAGATAAATATATATTCCCCTCGGCCGTCCTAACATGGTACATCGTGTGATTGTGGAGACGCCAGCCCAACTTTGTTAATCGTTATGCTGTAAAATAGCACAGGTCCAATGAATGTCATCAGCTTGGGGCCCAATTGGACAGTGTTCTCGAAAAGGAAGCGAATGATCTCCATGTGTTGGACCCTTTCCCTCCAACCATGGGCCGTGATCTTCAGCCTCCTTGTCGTATCTTCGGGTTGACTCAGGTATGGCTCGTGTCAACAGCTCGGCGTAAGTTTCATCTATTCCCCTTGTAGAATGAGGCTGACACTAAAATTATGGCAGCCTCAGGGGAAGCAAACAACAAAGTTGAGGCTCTAACAACTCACACTGAGGAAGCTCTTCCCCATCTCCATTTTATAGTCAGTTCATTATCCTCTAGATGTTCATCGAGAAAGGAGGTAATCAAAGTCGTACTCCGTCCCCTTGACGAAGACGCATACCCCTTTGTTAGTAAAATATGTGCATATCGTGTTTTGGTTCCAAACCTTGCTGATCTGTCACTCAGGAGTTTGCTAGTTTGGAGGTTCTCTGTCTCGGCCTCCACCAGGAACGCGCTGGAACAATTCCGCTGTATAACTTTAGTTAACCAACACAATCCCCTGTGAGCACAAGGGAGCACCGCCCTCTCGTCCAACAAAAGAATTGGGTCTGTTGCTATTCTTATCCCCCGGTTGGTGGGCCTGTCGTTGCTTCAACTGCCCCATCCCGCTATACCAAGGAATATCACGAGGCCGACATACGCCGGTCGACCGCTATTTTCAAGCAAAGAAGGTTGATGGGTTAATTTTGGAGTACGAGAATTCCATGCAGGTCCCTTTTCTTTGAGACCTTTCGCACTCGTACTCCGTCTCCTGCAGCCTTCTTCTGCATGCGTTTGTGATAATCTGCTAAAAGAGCCTCAAAATAAAGGTCTAACATTAGTTAGATAAGCGAGCTTAAAGAGATTTAGGGTTTGGGAAATGTGATTGGTCAAAGATGCCATGTAACGTGACCTGGCCTTCTTTCTCCGAAACCTTCGTCAAATCCGATATCAACTGTCTTTTTTCAACTCCATAGAATTCAAGAGTAAGTCATGCTGTGGGCTTGATGTCCACGGAAAGGTTGTCTCCTCTTTCGCTCATCCTATTAATAGTATATCCAAGCATGGCTACAGTCCTTGACCCAAGTAGTTAGCGGCCTTGATGGGTGCTTGTCGAGTCGTTAAAAATCTTGCTTCATTTAACTTCCACGCTTGTATTGCATAATGGAACATTGGAAAAAGGAGAAACAAACACAATATGCAAAGCAGAATTATACCTTTCCATTCTCCTTGTTTTCGGTTGAATAGTCGACAAAACTCGTATTATTCTAAACCTGCTGACTCATTAACTTCTTTATCTTCAACTCCAACTCCTCTTATCCCATGTAGATAAGTAACATGCGATATAGGTTACTCTATACTGGATTAATGCGCGATAGCGATAAACCTAGTACTGGATTTCTGACTACTTCTGCTACTTCTTTACAGCAAGGCTGAGCTATAGGCGATTTAGACGATGATTGAGCCCATTCGATGGCTTCATCCTCTTTACGATGCGTTGTTTGGTTTTAATATCCCTTTTACTTACCGATGGCGGCTTCTTATACTGCAGCCAATTTCTATTCTGACCTGTGCTATGAAGTGGGTGCCCTGGGTATTTTCACAACGATACTCATCGATTCAAATACCCCTCCGTCGCAGACCTGGGCAATCAGTCCGGGCAATTGTGTTTCTACCTCCAGTGAATTCGAGATCGGCTCTGGAAGCATCTAGAGGTCTAAGACCTCTTCACCTGGACTTCCATGGTGGTGGATTTATTGGCGGAAACCCAGAGCACGATGCTGAGTTTTGTAGTGCTCTATCAGACAAACTGGGCGCTGTGGTTGTCTCAGCTACATACAGCTTTGCCCCGCGACATAGTTTCCCTGTAGCGAACGAGGATGCTCAGGATGTGGCAGCTTTTCTAGTTGAAAATTCAGAGCGCCTATGGAAAGCTGACCCGCGGGTGCTCACTTTGAGCGGATTTTCTGCCGGTGGAAATCTTGCACTTGGAGTAGCCCGGGGACTAGCTAGTACTGAATATAATGTCAAAGGTTCTGTGACATTTTACGCACCAGTACGTCTCCTCCTAATCTTGCTTTTCCTTTATATTTTCCAAATGGCTAGGAGAATCCCTATCATGCCAGTGTAAGCTCATATACAGCCAGGTCGACCTCCGAAAATCACCCTCTGATAAGCCGAAGCCAAATGATCAACCAGACCCGTTGGAAATCCTAAAACCGTTGTTCGATGCGTACCCTGGACCTGTTCGTTCCCGGAATATGGAAAATTCTCTTATGAATCCGACCTTGGCGGATATAAGCATCTTACCTCCAAGAATGGCCTTCGTGGTGCCAAAGGTTGACATCTTGTATGAGGAGCAGATGCTGATGATAGAGAGGCTAAAGGCAGAAGCTGCAAAGTTAAATGATCCAACCCAAAGAATAATGGCCACCGGCATAGGCTCGGTAACTGAAGCAGGACTGCGAAATCATAATTTCCCTATCAGAAAGGATACTTATCAGATCAGCCATCTGGAGTTCCCGGAAGGCTTTCATGGGTGGCTTGAAGGTAAGAATTAGCTACTCTTCGACACCATGCCCTAGACTGATTAATACTAACCCTTTTCAATATTAGTTCCGGAGATTGTTATTGGGAATAAGGACAAAAAGAAGGCATTTGCGTTTGCGTTTGATTTCTTAGAAGAGATCTACCAAGACCATAGCTGAGACAGGATCTTGACCAAGTGCCTGCATTTCACTTGAATACAGGTTCTAAAGTTGTATATATATATTGGACTCCCCACTCATCCTATCCCTGCCTGCCATATCGTTCAGCTACTCATGTATTTTAGTCTCCCTACTCATCTCTAATATCGTTTCTTAGCAATATAGACTGTATCCATTAACCGTTACCTATATAATTCTAATATCTATATCCGGCCCGAGAGAAACTCCGGTCCCGCCCTTGCAGCTTGAAACTTTAATATAATCATATCAATTTTGCTTCCACGAGCGCATTTTCAGCCCGTCAACCTCGAGCAATTAATTAAATCAACATGGGGAAGAAGCGCAATTTTAAAAAGGTGAGTTTCTTTAATAGTGCTCTTGCTTCTATTTCGTGCTAACCGGCGTTCTTCGGCATGGTTTAGAAGGGTGGCTCCAAGGGCGGTTCCCGCGGTACTCGACCAGCGAACTATTCTACAATTTTGGTTCGGGAGAATGAGAACTATGAGAGATATTATAATTCGCTTCAGATAGTCCCAGAAGATGAGAAAGAGCAGTTCTGGGAAGCTATGCGACGGGATTTGCCGAATAGTTTCCGCTTCACTGGGTCTAGAAGGTGTGTGAGATCACTCGGGACTACGCGCCAGGCCTTTGCCCCATAATTCGCACGTTGTTCTTTTGCTAACATGTACATAAGCCATGCTCTAGCTCTACAGCAACGATTGAAGGATTTCTATATCCCTAACATCACCTCAATCCGATATGAGGGTGAATTGGTGGAACCTCCTCGACCAGTGCCATGGTATCCCGAGCAGCTAGCATGGTCGATGACGACTCCGAAAAGCGTCGTCCGCCGCTTCGCACCCTTTTCGTCGTTCCAGAAATTTTTGGTTTCGGAGACAGAAGTTGGTAATATTAGTCGACAAGAAGTAGTGAGCATGATTCCACCACTGCTACTTGACGTACGGCCTGGCATGGTTGTACTGGATATGTGTGCGGCACCAGGTAGCAAGTCGGCGCAATTGATGGAGATGATACACGCGGGCGAGGAAGAGCGGATGGCGAAGATAGCTCAGAAGCTAGAAAACGCAGATGACGCTACGAGGCAGAATGGCGGGGTGAAGGTTGCAGATCTTTTGAACGGGGAGGCTGAAGCTGAGGGGGCTGATGCGGTCGAAGATGATGGCAGGTCTACGGGATTGCTCATCGCGAATGACAGCGACTATAAACGAGCGCATTTGTTGATTCATCAGATGAAGCGTCTGAATTCGCCGAATTTGCTTGTTACTAACCATGATGCGACTGTGTACCCTTCCATCAAGCTCCCTTCGACGTCTACTGATGGACGAACTACGAAGAACCGATATCTCAAGTTTGACCGTATCCTAGCGGATGTGCCTTGTTCTGGAGATGGAACGACGAGAAAGAACGTCAACCTTTGGAATGATTGGAATCCGGCTAATGCAATTGGGCTTTTCGCGACACAAGCACGCATTCTCTTCCGAGCATTGCAGATGCTCAAGGTTGGGGGTCGCGTGGTGTACTCCACTTGCAGCTTGAATCCCATCGAAAACGAAGCTGTCATCGCCCATGTCATTGATCGATGCGGTGGATCCAGCAGTGTTGAGATTGTTGACTGTGAAAAGAAGCTTCCCGACCTGAAGAGACGACCTGGTTTGACGACATGGACGATCATGGATAAGACTGGGAGGATATACGAGAACTGGGGAGAAGCTGAGGAGGAAGTCCGAAAGCTCAACCCCGCAGCCAACCGGCTTGTTGAGGGCATGTTCCCGCCTTCTGGAGATGCGGAAGTTGTTGATCTGACACGGTGCATGCGTGTGTATCCGCATATGCAGGATACCGGTGGTTTCTTCATTACTGTCCTTGAGAAGAAGCGTGAGATCAAGCCAAAGCCAGATGCTTCAAAGGCCGCTACGGCAACGACTGCTCCCCAGACGTCCACCCTTACTGCAGCGTCCGATCCAGTTCCTGTTGAGAAGAACGGTGAATCTGAAGTAGCCCCACCCACAAATCAAGCCACTGTTGAAAATGGACAAGAAGCCACCACATCTACACTCAAGAGAAGCTCAGAGCACCTAGACGAGCCAGAAGCCAAAAGGCCAAAGGTGGTCGAAGGCACTAAGGAGGAAGCAGACAAGACGCCAGAAGAAGCCAAACCAGCGCCAACAGAAGCCGCTGCATCGTCCACGACTGTAGCACCTCCTAAACCCAAGCGCAAACAACAAAACACTTTTGAAGAACCTTTTAAATACCTTGATTCCAACCGCGAGGATCTCGATGGCATCTACGACTACTTCAGACTCTCACCCCAGTTCCCTCGCGACCGCTTCATGGTCCGCAATGCAGAGGGCCGCCCTGCCAAAACTATATACTATACCACAGTGCTATCTCGGGACATCCTGACAGAGAACGAAAGCACAGGAATAAAGTTCGTGCACTGCGGCGTCAAGATGTTCGTCAAACAGGACGTGCAGAAACCGGATGTTTGTCCATGGAGAATCCAGATGGAGGGCCTGCCTGTGATAGAGTCCTGGGTGGGGATGGACCGGGTGGTGAAGATGTATACGAAATCTACATTGAGGAAACTACTGGTAGAGATGTTTCCAAAGGTGAATGACGGGGGGTGGAAGGAGCTGGGAGAGATTGGAGAGCGAGTCCGGGATATGGAGATGGGATGCTGTATTCTTCGATTGGAGACGAGTGATAAGGAAGATGGTTTTCGGTGAGTTTCTAAACACTAAGGTGGACAGGCAGAGAATAAACGGAACACATGCTAATATAACACTACAGAGAACGCATGGTATTCCCACTCTGGCGAAGTGCTTACTCAGTGAACCTCATGCTTCCCAAGGAGGAACGGCGAGCAGTCCTCCTCCGACTCTTCGACGACGATACGCCTCTGGTCAACTCGACACAAAAGAGAGAAGCTGCAGCCGCCAAAGCCAAGGAGGAGATTAACGTTGCCGACTATGACTCGGACCCAGAAGACACTGGCAATGGCAATGACGAGGCAGGCGACGTTGAAGCTGAGGCTGAGGCTGAGGGGGATGCTGCAGCCGCCGATGCCGGTGACGATGACGGTTGAAGATGTGCCTCAAAGAACAAGCGGAATAAGAGGCGGAGCTCATCATACAAGATATGTCGATGACGACCTGTATGGAGCGGTCAGCTATCGGCCATCTATCACAAAATATAGACGAGTGCCATGTAACAAAACATCGACTACTTTTCTTCCGTCTTTTTCCTTGATCGCCCAAAATCTAACAAGTCACAACGCCAAAAGCGGAAAGCTGCCGTTCACTTAAGGTTCTTATGTAATTATTAGATTGAGTCATGTGACATTTTCCAGCCACTTTTTTTATGCTTATGTCATCCCTTGCCATTTTAATTTTGATAGGAAGAAGAAGAAGTTGATATAAGAAGTCGAGAAGTTGAGAAGCCTCTACGTTTAGCTAGATAGACATCAGAGTATTTGGGCTTGACTCGTTTATGCCAAAGAGAGGCCTATATAGCTGAGAAAGAGAGAGAGACTGAAGAGAGCAGAGATAATTCAGTCAACCCTCGCCGTTGTCGTGGTAACCACGGTTTCATCCCGCCAGCTCTACCAGCCATTCCATATCTTGAAGCTGGATATATAGTCCATACTCCGGACGCAACGTCGAATTTTGGATAGCATCATACTATATACTTGACGATTACTGTTGCGGGACAGAGCACTGCAGGACAGTCGCCCGCCCGCCTATTCACGATGGCACCCTTACTACGAGATCTATATGCCTTACTCCCGAGAAGCTCAGTCAACAATGATGAGCCATCATCATCGCACACCTCGACCTTCACCCGTATCGGAGCCGACAAGTCTCTCACCGCTCGAGCTCTTCAGCCCATCACCAAAAGAACACAGATGATAAACATTCCAGCCATATACAGTGGTCCACACACCTCCCCGCCCATCGTGGTGGCTATCGTGCTCGGAACAGTTATTGGCTTCACCGCCATCGCCTACCTTATTTATATCCTAGTCAACAAGCCCAAGGACATCATGTCAGCGTCCTCAGATATCATATCAGATGACTTCCGGCCGCGTAAACGAAGAGCACCACCCCGCCGAAGACCAACGAAGCCAGGCCCTCGAAAGAAGCCGATAATCGTCGACGAGGATGCACCGGATGAACCGGACTTTGTCGATGTGCAGGACACCAGCCACATGCATGGGAGATATGAAGCGAGCGAGTCGATCGAGAGTCCTTACTCGGAAGAGACGTCGGAGTCGCACTATCATCACCACGGATCGAGAGCGAGGCACTCACCGGAGATGGCGGAGTCGTTTTATGATCCGCACAGCAGCAGAGGGGGCAGAAGGGGAAGATAAGGAGAGATGTCTTTTACTAACGACTTGAACTGATTTCGGGAGTTGGCGCTTGAGGAGGATATTTTGGGTATTCGCTTTTTTTCCTTTGGAGGAATATGAGTCGATTCTGTTGGCGCTCAGCAGATGCCGCGTCTTCCTGCATCCTATCTTGTTTGTTCATGCTCTTACATGTCTGTCATGCATATATTCCACAGCCATCCAACTATTTATGTCAACAGCTGAATCATACGTGTTCATCATGCATGCACAAAACGGGCGCTTAAGGCTGCTAACTAACAGGGGGAGCCATGGCTGTGTTTTAATATATTATATTTACAACAGTCAAAAAGACACTGCCGGCTATTCTTAGCCATGCCCACTCTCGCTGTCATGTAATCTACCAATCGCCATGCTGTACTCCGTAAATATAAGTTCAAGCCACAAACTGGAACATCCCCCGGCATCGAGGTCGGGATCACAAGTCC
>JANTQJ010000178.1:0-23509 GCA_032989685.1 Arthroderma sp. PD_2
GGGCTCCGGAGACCTCCGTAGCATCTGCGAATCCCGAGCTTCTGAGGCCGAAACTGATCAAGAGAAGGCCGATTGGAGGGTTATGAGCACCCTGATATCTGAAACCCCTAGAAAGGATCTCATCACCCACCTTGGATTCTCTGGAGATGTTGATGAGGCCGCGGACAGCTTATCGAAGCTTGGGCTTGGTAAGGCGGAAGAACCAACTGACGCCAAAAAACCGGCTGACGCTGCAAAGCCGGCCCTGGCACCTCCTAGTGCTGGAGCCAAGAGGCATAAGAGACTCACTTCCATCTTTGACTCTAGTGCTGATAGCGACAGTTTCTTGAACGACCTGTCTGCTTCCAAGGAGGCCAAAACCAACAGTCCATTCCAGCTGTTCACTGGAGAGGAGACCGAAGCCGATAAAGCCATAACGAAGGCTCTTGTACAAGGGCAGTTCGATAAGGCTCTTGCTATCTGTCTGGAGGAGGATCGGATGGCCGATGCTCTGATGGTTGCATTCTCTGGCGGCGAGAAATGTATTGAAAAGGCTCAGGAGGCATACTTTCTCAAGAAATCTGAGGGACCTAGTTATGTCCGCCTGCTCGCCTCTATTGCTGGAAAGGATATCTGGGATGTTGTTCACAATGCGGATCTTGAAAACTGGAAGGAGATCGTTGCAGTGATTTGCACCTTTGCAGATGACAAAGAATACCCCGATCTCTGTGAAGCCCTTGGTGACAGATTGGAGGAATACTCTAGAATTCACGACAGCAAGGAGACCCGCAAGGACGCTTCTTTCTGCTACTTGGCTAGTTCAAAGCTGGAGAAGGTTGTCTCTATCTGGATCCAGGAGCTACAAGAAAACGAGAACAAAAAGGTCGAGAACGCCACCGATGAGACTGGATTCTCTATTCACGTTCAAGTTCTCAGGGATTTCATTGAGAAGGTTACTGTCTTCCGCAAGGTGTCTAAATTTGAGGATTCTGAACGCCTAAAGGCGTCAGACTGGAAGCTTAGCTCGCTCTACGACAAGTATATAGAGTATGCTGAAATCGTCGCAACCCATGGCAGACTGGATGTGGCAGAGAAGTACCTTAGCCTGTTGCCTGATAGCCACCCTGCAGGAGGAGTTGCAAAGAACCGCATCCAATTAGCCACCAAAAAGGTTACCACCAAGGCTGCTCCCAAAGCAGCAACTTCTCACATCCCGGCCGCAAGACAGGCTTCAGCAACTCTGCCGCAGCAACAGCTCGGCTACAACCCTCCACAGGCCCAAGCCCAACAACAACAGCCACCGATGATGAACCGTGGTTCAACTACCAATAACCCCTACGCTCCATCTGCCTTCGGTCAACCCAGCAATCCATATGCTCCGACTGCGCAAACATCTAGCTACGCACCCACTGGCTACCAAGCGCAACCTCAACAAGCCGGTATCGCCCCTCCACCTCAATTCCCAGGGCAACAAGCCCATGGTGTCCCCCCACCTCCAAGAGGCTTGACACAATCTCCCTCCACTGTAGGCCCTCATACCCAGCGAACCAATGTCCCTGCCTGGAACGATCTACCCGAAGGATTTGCAAGAACCCCAACCCCTCGCCGTGGAACTCCAGGCGCAGGCCCCTCGGTTATTAGCTCGCCTTTCCCTAATCAACCGCAAACGCAAAGCCCTCCACAACCCGGCCCTCCACCCCCTGGCCCCCCAGGTCCGGGCCAGCGAAGCGGCATGCCCGTTCCTCCACCTCCAAAGGGTCCATTTTCACCACCACAAGCAACCCCTCCAGGATCTTCGGGTACATCTCATGCCGTGCCACCGGAACGACCATCATCAACCGCAAATCTGTATGCTCCCCCTCCAATGCAATCCCCACCAGCAGGGCAAGCCGGAGGCCCTCCACACATTGCTCGTACCGCATCCCCCTACAGCCCACCACCAGCTGGCCCACCACCTCAAAATCGTTATGCTCCAGCTCCATCAGCCCAGCCTACCCATCCAACTGGACCCCCCGGGCCACCTGGACCACCTCAGCAAGCACCAGGCCCGAGCCCATATGGAGCTCAGCGATTCCAGCCAGGGCCGCCACCCCAGGGACCTCCACAGGGGCCATACGCACCACAAGGTAGCCAATTTGCTCAGCCTCCACCACCGCCGCACACAGGTGCTCCTCCACGACAGGACTCGAGACCAAGCACCGGTCAGTCGCAGAAGAAGGCCCCCGCTCCTCCCAAGCACCGTAAGTTAAACCACACAATTCAACAATCCATAGCCATAACTAACGTTGTCCAGCCGCTGGTGATCGTTCCCACATCCCAGACAATGCCAGGCCAATCTTTGACATCCTCTCTGCCGATATGCAGCGCGTGAAATCTCGTGCCCCATCTACGTTCAAGGCTCAAGTCAATGATACCGAGCGAAGGTTAAACATGCTGTTCGAACATTTGAACAACGAAGATCTCCTGAAGCCGGGAACAATTGATAGCATGGTGGAGCTCTCTCGAGCAATTCAAAGCAGAGACTACGAAACCGCACATGCTATCCACGTGGACATTCTGACGAACCGCACCGATGAATGCGGAAACTGGATGGTTAGTTAACTGCCCCGTAACCCCCGAAACAAGAACATATCTTGCTAATTCCGTAATCTAGGTTGGTGTCAAACGTTTGATTGGCATGAGCAAAGCAACACCTTAGATTGAGCCTTACCTTCTCTTCGCCTCTTAAACAGCATTTATCAATTTTTACCCGATTTTAAATGTTTTTATGAAGATGACCGCATATGGCCTTTTTCTTGGAGTTATCTTTGCATCTTTACTATCTATTTCGGTTATGTGTCCACTCAAAAATGGTTGAGATAGAGAGTGGGAAGGAAATGCTTAGCCGTATTATGTAGGCCCTTGGGGTAGAAAAAGGAACCCGTTGATGTCGTTCTGATATGATGTTGATATTGAGTACACCTTGTCATGTTCGTTTGTAGTAATGTATTGCTTTTTTTATGTTTATATTCTATTTGTCCCTTTTCCCGTTTTTATACACCCCATCTATGAAACACATGTCAACCCTATACCCTTTTCCTAATCCTGATCTCCAACGCTCTTAATGGAAGATACAAAATCCCACTCAACACCATGGCAACCTCAAAGCCAATATCACCCGTTATCTTCGCGATCGGACCCTGAAACCAAGTCTGCAGCATACACGGAACCACCAGCGCAAATGACAGCGCCCCAGCAGCTATTGCAGGAATACCACTCGGCAAGGCAGAGCCGTTATCCCATATCAACGGATCATACGAGTCATAATCCCCCTTTCGAAAAACAACATGCTCAATAGCGATAATTGCCACAAACGTCGCAGACCAATAGGATATAACGGCCGCGAAATTCTCAAGTGATACAAAAAAGCTGACAGCCGCTCGCATAGAGACCGGTATGACAATTGCGATGAACACGATTGCGAATATAGCCCGCGGAATGCGTACGAGTATAGGCAGTAGGATCTGGAAATTTAGCGTGATGCTATATATGCTTGCTGCGATATTACCCAGGGTTGAAAAAGTGAGTAGGACGATGATGAATTTGCCGAATCCGCCGGCTGTGGAGAGCATTGCGGCGAAGATACCGCCTACTGAGCCGGTTTCGTAGGCTGCGGACCAGCTGGGGACGTTGGGAACTGCGCCGCCAATTGCTGCGCCGAGGATCATGAGTGGTATGTTTGGTAGACACAGGCCCATGTATGCGGCTGTGAAGACGCGTTTTCTGGATTACTCGTTAACATGTATAGGGGATGAGATGGGGAAGACAACTTACGACGACACGCTGGGGTGAAAATATGCGCAGTAATCGGAACTCAGCGCGGCCCAGGGGATGAGGAAACCAGCCAATAAGCCGCCAAAAGATAGAATCGGCACTGCCGTTGCCGGTGGCGGAGTATGTTGGTTGGCAAGATACTTACCACCACATCCCGTAGCGATGATGAGACTTATCAGGGTCGGAATCCACGCCCACCTCTCATAGTGGTATAGCACTCTATACCCGAAGAAGGAAATAAACAACGCAACCAGCGCAACGATGACGATGCCGACGTTCACGCTTAAACTACCGTTTACAGCCGACAGAGTCTGTCCGCCTATCACGCAATTTATGATGGTGAAGCCAGACATGGTCGACATGTTAAGCAACACCACGATGTTAACGAGATATAACCTATCACAGCCGTTAGTTTTCACATCTGCCATTCAGCCCGGTCCTAAGAGGGTGGGTTAAATACCCATAACTATATCTGGCCTGTATCATTTGCCGCATGCCAGTCTTGGGGCCGAAAACGGACAGATAGGCTGGCGGGATGGTGCAGAGCAGGTTGAAGAAGATGATGACTAGAGAAGCATCCCTCAAGCTCAGTTTCAAACTCAACGTCCCTACCATGCCTGTGATGACGCTGAGAACGGGGGTTGCATGCATTAGCTGATCATCTTTCGTATCCCTTGTACTGTGTGTGTTCCATATGGAGGGCGCGGAATGGGAGGAGGGCGAAATAACATACGGCAACAGGTTACAGCTAATAGTGAACCAGAGAAAGAATAAACTCATCACGTTCTTATCTGTTCGTTCCTTGAGGTCGACGGGGACGATTCCTCGTAGTTCCACGCCCCAGGACGCAAGACGGGACCAGAATGCCTGGACATATTGTCTCCGTCCTTGTTCCTTTGGTGACTCTGTAGGTGCATGTTCCACATCAACTTCCGCCTCCTTGGGATCGGGAGTGGCCATTCTTGAGAATATCGGCTTTATTCCCCGCTAATGCAAGAGAACTGAACAACGGGCTCCTTTGGCCCGTCTAAACACGCTGGGCATACGGGGTATATATACTGAACTTGACAAAAAAGAAAACATCGCGCCCTTGACGGCTTTTCTTATTTTTATGCCGAAAAGTTGAAATTACCGACGGCTCACGTGCTTCGGGAGCGCTAAAAGAGCCCCGCACTGCCTATTCCGGTAATTCTCTACCGCGGCTATTTCTATTTCTATTTATATATTTTCCTACTTTCTACTATAAAATAGATGAATAGTTGATGGTAGTGGGTGGATTATAGAATATATCTAGCTCTGAAACAGGATAACAGCCGAGTGATTCACCACCTTCGGCCCCAGAGCAGCAGCGAGCTCAGCTACGATCCCCTTGATCGCCTGCGGATTCTTAATACTCGACGTCTCCCACCCAACCAGGTCCTAGATAAGTTAGCAACCAAGCATGGAAAGTCGACGTTGAATCACGTACCATCATTTCAACCAGCATCCCACGAATAAGCAATGGCCAGCGGTCGAGGTCGATTTGCGTCTGTACCTCCTCTACCGTCAAGACACCCGGCACATGTAGGTCGAACAGAGACATTGATTCTTCATCCGGTATGTCGGCGTAGATGTCTGGTATGTCACGTTTGACTGTAGATGCGGATTGATTCTCGCCGGTAGTAGATGCCATCCCGCGGTCATGAGAGGGGGAGACGTAGCGTCTTTTGTCCAGCTTTGGAGCAAACTCTTCATCTAGGGGTTCCCACGCGAGTGTTTCGGGGTCTATATCGTTAGAGGTAGAAGCGAAAGTAAGGTGGATGATCTTACCCTGCAAATACTGCGGTCTAAAGGTCCCCTTATACCGCATCTTCGGACAAGAGTGGATGTAGAACCCTAGGCTACGTTAGTTCTAACACACGTGTATGCCATGGAAGCTGAGCTCACCCATATAATAATACTCATACCCCAACTCATCCGCCAACGAAATCTCCCTCATCGCACTCAACTTTCCCAGTTCAAACTTCTCATAGTCCGGATCATAACTAGAACATCAGCACTGCCCCGAAGTAAAAGACGGGGTGAACTCACAAGATATAAACAGAGCTAATCGAATGAGGTAGCAGATCTAACACGGCCACAGCCACCAACACCCCATCTACCCGATAACACTGATGATACGAGCCCAGCTTCCGCTCTCTCGTGGCCGATCCAACCGTCTCCCTGACCGTCTTCTGCTTGATACCGCTACATAGAAAACGCTTGAAATCAGAGTGTTTCCACCTCGACTCGTGTTCTTTGTGGATAGTCGTTTGGTATCGTAGGAATAAATCGAATCTATCCCGTTAGTTATATAGTAAGGGAGTGGGGGAGGGGTACCTACTTCGCGACAGAAAACGAGTCCGACTCTATATTCACCTCGAACCTGTGTGCTGGTTCAATGGCTGTCTTCGTCTT
The DNA here is from genome assembly GCA_032989685.1 of Arthroderma sp. PD_2. Classification (NCBI taxonomy): domain Eukaryota; kingdom Fungi; phylum Ascomycota; class Eurotiomycetes; order Onygenales; family Arthrodermataceae; genus Arthroderma; species Arthroderma sp. PD_2. The sequence continues at coordinate 6,229 of JANTQJ010000178.1, forward strand.
TGGGTCCACGGGGGTTGAGAGATTACTATATTCCATCTCGTGAACGCGCTGGCCGAGATCAAAGGTCTGGTTATGATGTTTCTTCTCCCTGTTCCTGTCAACACTGCCGTTGAAGTAGAAGGATACACGTACTGCCTTGTCCGGGGACACAGCCTGGCTGCCTTTTGCATGTATGATGCACCCAGCACGTAAGAGTTCCAGTGGTTAAGCGCCTTCTTCTGGTCCCGGCGTGGTTTATACTCCTTTGGATTCAGCCTGTCCCAGTTAGATATATCAGACGATAAAGAGAGACGGACTCACCGCATGGTATAGTGTGGACAGCATGACCTGGCCAGGTTGGGTTTATAGTATAGTGACCCCGACCTGTTATCTTGTCAGTATATCTATGTATAATTAGAGATGAGAGAACTACCTCCTCCAGCCACGGTTCATGAGCTCCTCGTACTCCTCGACGCGGACGGAGGTGGATGATGCATAGTAATTGGCACCTTCATTCATTAACGGCTCTTCTTGCATCAGGTATCAGGTATCAAGAACTAACTTCCTTCTTCTCTCTTGCAGTATCCGCATGTGTTTCTCTGGTATCCTACTCTTGTCAGTCTTGTCTTTAAGCCTAGAGACCAGTGACCTACCCATGGGCGAGAAGTATGATATCTCCGTCGGCTTCAGCTCTCGACCAGCCATCTCTCTCTCTTCTTTTCTATCTTCTCTTCTTCTTTTCTACCTTCTCTTCTCTATCTTCTCTTCTCTATCTACTTCGACGTCCAATCCACGTGACCCTCTTACTCAGCAAGATGAAACCGACGAAGAGAAAGAAAAGAAGAAGAAGAAGAAGAAGAAGATGCGACAAGGGAAGCAAGGATGGCCTCTACGCTACGGAACAGTCTCCACGCACACGTTCGTTAGCCAGACAAGGTGGATGGTGGGGGGAAGAAAAAGAAAAGACCCGATTGAAGGGAAGAAGAGGCGGGCGGTGAGATCGGGGAAGAGTGATGCCAGCAAGGGACCAGGACTGCTGCTGCATGCATGATAACGTCAGACAAGGGGATGCTCACCCGCCAGTCAGAGAGCATCGTAAATCTTAGATCGTAGGGCGTCGATGACTTCTTTACTCGGAGATCGTAGAGAGAGAGAAGGGAGAAGAGCAAGTCTATTACGTAGTAGCAACTTATCTCACATTTTAGGGTTAAGGGAGTTGGCTAAGGGAAAGCTAGGTTAGGGAGTAGGGAAGTTAGGAAGAGAAGCTAGAGGGAGAGAGAAAAAAACCTCTTCCTCCTCTTCCTCTTCCTCTTCCACTTTCTAGAGTTAAAGGATTGGCAGCAGGGCTTCGGTTCGTGCATGCAGTTCCGCCGGCCAATATATAAGATGCTCTGACCCTCTCTCTCTACCTCTATCTCTACCCAGCTATCTCTATCTCCAGCTCCAGCTACCTAGAGCTATCTCTACTACTACCACCTCTACTGCCTCTACTCTACCACTACCCCCCCTACTTCCTACTCTCTACTTCTACTCTCTATTTCTATTTCCACCATGGCGAGTCGCACGATGGAAGCCCGAACTGGACGGACGAACCAGCGTGAGTTCTCGCCCACGTGCACCTGCTAGGGCTTCCCTCCTTTTGCCCTACTTTTTATACTGGACATAAGAGAGAAGAAGAGAAGAAGAAGCTGATAAGAACAGGATACTCACCAGCAGGCGAACGCCTCGTCGCAGGCGTCGTCCCCATCTCCCCCGACAAGTCCAAAGTCCTCCTCATCCAGTCCGCCCGACCCGGCGGCTGGGTCCTCCCCAAAGGCGGCTGGGAACTCGACGAGCCCACCGCCCACCAGGCCGCCTGCCGCGAAGCCTGGGAAGAAGCCGGCGTCGTCTGCACCGTCCTCAGAGACCTGGGCAAGATATCAGACATGCGCAGCCCCGTCCAGCTCTCCAAGGCGCCGCGCGTGCTCTACCAGTTCTTCGAGGTCCGCGTCGACCGGGAGGAGAGCCAGTGGCCGGAGATGCATAAGCGGAAGAGGCAGTGGGTGACGTATGCGCAGGCGGCGGCCGCGTTGGTGGGGAGGCCGGAGCTGCTCGATGCGCTCAATCGGAGTTCTCTCAAGCGGTGATGAAGCCCAGAGATATTGCTTTTTTTTCTTTTCTTTCCCCGCGTACACGCGCCCTTTTTTGATATCTTGTTTAATGCTTTTCTTTTCTCATTTAACCGCCATATCCTTGAGTTTCTTCTTCTTATTGGTTATTCCTGCATGGCATCCTATTTGGGTTTTGCGTGTCTCGGTCGGGTTTACTCTTGCATAGCATTCTTCTTTCGACTTATAAAACGGTGACAGGGTGAATGGTATATGGAACGGGATAGAAGATATAACGACGAAAAGCATGTATAGAATGGGCGGCGTTGGGCATGTTATTACCATCTATTACCATCTATTACCATCTATTACTATTCAATCTATTCTCTTCTTCTTTTATTCATTTATTCTTCTATTATCTGCTACTTCAACTTCTAAGCTATCACTTTATTCTATCGGAGAAACTTTCTTCCGACTTTATTCACTTTGATATCAGCTTCAACGATAAAACAAAACCTCGACTTTCCTCTCTCTCTCACTTCTCTCCTCTCACCTCGATACTGCATTAAAACTGCTTTAATACTCGTCACCAGCTTCTCTCGTCCATCAACCGCGATAAACGTCGTCTCAAGATAAGCAGCCGGAAGAGCTCGAGCTCAGGCTCCCAAAGATGGACTACGATGCGATGGACATAGAGCCCCAAGGGCCCCAAGTCACCGTCCGAGAGGTAAAGCCCGCCTCCCTCTTCACAGCTCACCAGTCCTAACATCCCAGGCCGAACCCTACCGCGTCGACTTCCGCCTCAGCTCCGTCGACCTCGCCTTCGCCAACTCCTTCCGCCGCACCATCCTCGCCGAAATCCCCACCGTAGCAATCGACGTCGTCGAAATAGAAATAAACACCTCCGTCCTCCCTGATGAATTCGTCGCCCACCGTCTAGGCCTGATACCCCTGTGCTCTAAAAACTGCGACACAGACATGCTTTATTCCCGCGACTGCGATTGCGAAGGCGGCTGTCAGCGTTGTGTCATCAACCTATCGCTGCACGCCAAATGTACCAGTGAGGAAATCATGAAGGTGTATGCGAGGGATTTGGTGGTGGTGGGGGACCGGGCGAATGAGTGGGTGGGGAATCCAGTTGTTACGGATGCGGAGGGGAAAGGGCCGATTATCTGTAAATTGCGGAGGGGGCAGGAGGTTAAGTTCAATTGTATTGTGAAGAAGGGGATTGCGAAGGAGCATGCCAAGTGGGCTCCTACGTCGGCGGTTGGGTTCGAGTATGATCCGCACAATAACCTGCGCCATGTCGATTATTGGTATGAGGAGGATCCGATCAAGGAATGGTACGTTCGATCCCCTCTTTCATTCAGCTTTCTCGACTAACGCTGTACAGGCCCCTGTCTACAAACGCAGGCTGGGAAACGGCTCAACCACCAGACATGCCATTCGACTACGACGCGCAGCCCTCAACCTTCTACATCGACATTGAAAGTATCGGAAACCTCGAACCAGACGCCGTCGTACAGCAGGCTATCATCATGATGCAACGCAAGCTGGCAGAGATCATCTCCGGCCTTACCGGCGCCGACCAGGACCGCGGCATAGTCAACGGCGGCATGGACCAGGATGCAGGCGCACGAAGCCCGGACGCATATGAGCCCCCGGAAGGCATCGATGGTGGTTTCACTGCTTATGGCGGTGCTGGTGGTGCCGGTGCTGGGCAGGGAGCTGGTGGTGGTAGTGTCTGGGGTGGTGCAGGGGGTGCCACGCCATATGGAGCTACCCCCTATGGTCAGGGATACGGCTTTTAATTCCAGGCATTATATCGGCCCGGCTTTTTCTTCTTTCAATGCTTTCATGGCGAGTTCCGGAAACTATCAAAACAATGGGATCAGAAGTTGCTGGTTTTTGCTCTGTTCTGGTGTTTGGGGCGGATTTTTCTGGCGGGGACTTTTTTACTTCACTTTAACTTATCTGCAGCTGGTTTAGATTTGATCCTCTTTTTACTTTTTACTTTTCATCGATTCTATGCTTGTATTATATAAGGGCAATACGAGAAATATCTAATTACGAGTATATGGCATGGCGTAGGACTGGAGAGTGAAGATTAAATTATAAGTATGCTATAAACTAACTCAGACATGCAACAAGGCGCTGTTCCGTCCCCTAGAAAAATATGAAAAAAGACCTATCTTTCATGGTGTTAGTTTAGATAGAAGCAGCTTGTCTGGGGCGTAGCTCACCTAATATATAAGATAACAAGCTTATACCAGAATGGCATAGGTGTAGCTGGCTTCGTCTCGGAGACGGCCTCTGCCAGTCTACTCTTGTTGGCTTCCACTAAACCCACGGGAGCTGCACTTGAGGTCTCTGGGATTGCGTAGGGTTGCTGGCCGGTATGGCACATGCAAGTCCGAAGTACGCTTTGTGGGGAAGTTGGTTGCAAGAGAGGAAGAGGGCAGTGAGTGTGTATAGATGAAGGGAAATAGCCATAGACATGCTGAGGTATATGTGATAGTTGGATGATGATTGGGGATAAGGTAAATGAACCACTTTCACTTCTTCGTGCTTAATTCTCCTCAATCTCCTCCATCTCTGCCTTCCCATCTTCTCCCTCTTCATCCCCATCAACCATCGCAGCACCACGCCGATTTCCCGCTCCAAAAACCATCTCCATCAATTTCGCCTTCTGCTTATCCCTCACTTCCTTGAGATAATCATGCGCGCCGTCCAAACCCCTTATCTGGCCATGGATAATCAAGTCCATCGCGTTTTCGGCGCCTACCACGTCCTCTGATCCGCCACCCCCATGGGCAGATGTAGTGCTGATTCCAACCAGTGGCCCAATACCAAGCGCTAGGCCGGACGAACTATTCCCACCCCGAAGTAAGGGGCTAACTAGCTTTCGGCGCAGAGCTTCCAGGTTCGCTTTTAGAGCAAGCAATCGTCCCCGATGGTCCATGAGTAGGTGCTTGTTAGCTACTGTCCGCTGTCTGACGGAGGAGAGGAGGCGGCGGTTCTTTTCGTATTTGCGTAATGCTACTGCGTTGGAGCCTAGGACTCGCGTCCATAGGGAAGAGAGGAGTTCGCCCTCCGCGCGTTCCTGGGCGTTTGATTCACGGACCACCGTGCGTTGGAGGTTGAGGAATTGGCGATCTATGGATTCGAAAAGGGTGAATAGGGCGGTGGAATGGGTTAGTTCGTTGTTTATGCTTTCTTCCAGTACGGAGAGGAGTTCGGTGAAGGCGTGTGTTAGCGTTAACTGGGTGCGTTGGGAGCGGGTGCGGCCGAATATAGTGGTGATGAAGGCGCCTAGACGGGTGGGTACGGGGGGACCTGCCATCTCGGGGTTGGTTTCGTTGGCCATGCTGTTACTGATATTGGCGGATATCATGGCTGGTAGGGTCTCGAGGACGCCGAGACGAGAAAGCATGCTATGGAAGTTATCGAAGAAGATGGATGATAAGGAATTTGGAGGTTGGGAGGATAACGCCTCCAGCTCTCTGCGGGCCCATTCCATAACGATTAATATCGAGTCGATATCTGCGTCGACATTTGCGAAGAACCGAGTAAGTTCCAGGGAGAGCGAGTTTAGTGACTGGGACAGCTCATCTAGCTCTCTCACTATGATCGGTGCACTGGTCATGTTCGTTCCGCGCACTGATTCGGCAAGATCCCATACCGCGACACCTGTCTCCTGCAGTGTTCCAATCTGCTGCACTCCATTTTCCGAATAGTAGATCAACGGCTCAAACGAGCGTGTGAAGCTTGATAGTTTCACGATATCGGGTACTGGTGGTAAACTTGGTGGTAGGAAGAGGGCACGCATGAATGTTAATGATATCAGAGCGACGATGATTGATAGTAGTGTTGATGAGCGTGTCTGGGTCATTGAGTCGAACTTGGCTCCAATGTAATTGAACAATGCGACAAATGGTTCGCGATGCTGGACTTCAGCGCGGACTGCAAATCGGATATCTAGACGGTCAATAAGTCATGGTTCCACTGTATTTTGGTGAAACAACCCATCTTACAGTTTGTAATCGACTCCGGGCCTTGGTCGGTTGAGCCAGAGCCTGGCTTAGTTTCATCCGTGTCACCTTTATTCTTCTCTTCTACCTTTATGCCTGACCCGGCTTTAGTTTTTGGGCATGGGCTCGGCGATCGGCCTTTGAGCGGAGAATCCACTGCTGGCGGCAGCGGTATGCTCGCCGGCATTATCACTTCACTTGCTTCGTCCTTCCAGGTCGGCGTCGGCGTTGGCTTTTCAGGTGCATCTTCATACTGCGGACTAACCTCTCTCGACCTCGATCCGGGACTATTCGCTTGTAGATGCTCTGGCCTAAAGTCTGGCTGGTTGCGCATATATGGCTGTTGCCTGTACCATGCCGCGCCCGCCATCATGGCCGGATGATAGCCGAGAGCTGTCTGCTGCTTGGGCGTTTGCTGCTGCTGTTGATGCTCGGGCTTTGGAAAGGTACCTCTCAGTCCAGGCGGAGACCACGGACTGCTGGTGCGAGAAATGTTTCCACCATGTTCAGTTGGTGATGTCTCTGAGATTCCCGAGCGGAAACCAGAATGTTGCGATGGTAGGCCGAAGAACGGAGACCGGTGCGCGTATTGTTCTTCAAAGTCTTCAAGCGAGGCGTCGAGGGACGGATGGTCATCAAAGACGTTGTCCAGGTCATGAAGGGGGTCGGATGCCATCATGGCAGCGGCGTATCCTCTCCCTGTTTATGCGCTGGCTGTACTCTGTTGCCGCCGTGCTGCGCGGAGAGGCGGTGGATGTTTCACCCAGCTGGGTAGGCGCTTAATGAAAACTTCTGCCTACTTCACTAATGATGGGTTGAAAGGTAAGCAGGAGGCGACGAGGATATGCACGTCGACGTCTCTACCGCTCTGTAGAGTCGGTTGATGCTTATGCGACTGCGGCCAAGCTGGGTATTTTCCCCGCACGCAGTATAAGTATATATGGCCAATAAAACCAAACAAGACAAGAAGCGCAATAACTGCTGGGTGGTAGCTAGGTAGTAGCTGAGTATGATAGTAATAGTAAGATAGAAAGCGACTATCGTCTTTCGTCGTGCGTCAGAGTAATGATTCACGGTTGAGATGATGCGGTATCATGAGACCGGCGAGAGAATGCGATGCGATGCGCTGTCCGTCGGCCAGTAGAGAGTGGCACGTCTGTGTCTAGAGCAGAGTAGCAAAGTCAAGATAGACAGCTATACATCCAAGAAGCTGTGTCCAGGTACTCTGTGACTATTTCATTCATGCAGTTCTTGTCATGGAGCAAGTTCGCGATCTCGACCTCGTCAACTCCAAGGCAGCTCCCCGGTCGATATCAGTCTCGGTCAGTTCAGTTCGGTATACGCCACTATCCAATCAGCACTCTAGCGACGACTTGTATCTATCAGCAGCAGTTTGTGTCTGGTAGTATCCGAAGAAGAGAAGAAGAAACATCCGACAGCAAGTCTCGATGTCGTCGTCTCCAGATCAGGAACCCGTCACGTTATCATGAACTGCGAGAATCCCCGCCTCGCATCGAGTTTAAAAGGACAAAAAGCAAAGGTCGCAGCCAGTCAAGGGCGCGAGATGCGACGGTTCTCCAACGTTCTGCTGGCCATTCGGGTCTTGCAGCTGGTCTCCGCCTGGTGCATGGTTGGCTGGCGATGCAGGCAACTGACCTGGACACTGAGCCAGTAGGAGGGCTCGGTGGCGGTGGCTGGTCCAATGCGCGACGAGGAGCCGTGTTTCATCTTCCCTGCATGGATCTCTTAGTTGAGAGTGATAAGCATGGCAGCCTGGAGGATCGCCCGTTTGCTGATGCTGATGTTGTTGTTGATAGAAGAAGTCAATGATATCTAAAGTTGTTACGGATATCAACTAACATAACCAGACCTGACTACGCACCAGAGTCCATAGAAAGCCCAGGCGACATTAAGTACATTGACTCCAACTCTCGATTCTTAGGTGAATGAGCTGTTCATTCCAAGTCCAAAACCTTTACCACTGCTATCAGTCAATCAACCGTTTCCCATTCCCAGAAAGCCCGGCAATTTCTAGTTTGTGGATACATGCACACCTCATGTCCCTGAGACTTAGAGAAGCTTCTTGACATTTCTCAACTTATAGTAGGTATATCATTGGATGGCTGTGAAACAAACGATTGTTCTGCGTAATGGCCATAATTTGGGTAGATAGTTAAGTGTTGTAGAGGTTCTCCTGGCCTTATATTCGAGGTGAGGTACGCAGAGGACATGGTATCATGATATTGATACGGAGTATCGCAGATAGTATTTTGCTAGCTACCTGCTTCATTGTCTCCGTGAGATGTTAGCTGGCGATAAAGCGGTATCAGCTATCATCTCTATCAGCCGTGGTGACAATCATGTCAACTCGATGCTATACAGCAGCCGTTAATGGCCGAAATTTGCTAGGCGGGCAACCAACACCGGCGCTAAAATCTACTTCTCCTCTCCATGCGCCCAAGAAATTCTTCCCGTGATATCTTTAGGCCAATCATCGAAATCGACCAGAAAGACGACATGGCATCCACTGAGCTGGTCGGTGCCGCTGGACGTCGCTATCTCTTCAGGCAGCTGATACAGGAGAGACCGCGTCTCGGCCGTGTCTGGCTGGCTACGTGCGAGCATACCAGTTCCCCTGATATATGACAGATGAACTGACCGTACTCCAGCTCCGGACAAGACAAGTTCATCCTAAAAGATATTCCCAAGGCTATTTTCTCAAGCTTCAATGAAGATATACGGCCACGGCTGCGTGAGAGCCCGTTTCTACGGTTACCGCACGACACGATTCCGGACCAGCAGATATTCGTGTACAGGTACATGAATGATGACCTTCTGAGTCTTGTTAGAAAGCAAATATCCATACAAGCCAAGAAGCAGATTCTGAAAGCCGGGTTGGAAGGTATTGCCGAGCTACATAGCCATGATATCGTTCACCTAGGTGAGGGAGATGTTCTCTAGTTCTAAAGATGCTTAGGACTGATTACTCCAGATATCAAACCTGATAATATCATGGTTAACCACCGTGGTGTGGGCGCAGAGGCGATGGTTGAGCAGGTTAAGCTCATTGATCTTGAAAATGCAGCACATTTACCTAAAGGTAGATGCATTAAAGGTATGCTGGCTGGGAATGACAGCTGGCGTACTCCGGAAGGGCACTTCAAGGGAGAGCTCAACAAGCCTTCTGATATCTTCTCCTTTGCGGCTGTGGTATGTCTCCTTTATTGATGCGAGGGTACAACATGATTCTCTAGCTAACCCTCTCAACCAGTGTATCTACGCCATGCTCGGCAAAGTCATCTTTGGAGCCGATGAGGATTTAACGAAACACGAAGCACAAGGCGCATTCCCCCATATCATACGCCTACAACGCCAAGTTTCGTACTTTGGGGATCGAGATGGGCTGAACGGTCTGATGACACATGTTGGTGACGAGGAAGCTAACCGTAAGGTGCTTGGGTTCCTTTGGGATGATAGGGTGGCAGATTATCATCCATATAGGCCATTCTCAGAGTGGCCGGGTATTGTCGACGATGAGTTCAAGGATCTTATACGGACGATGACGAATTTGGATCCTACAAAGAGAGCAACAGCGCACGAAACGCTGGAGCATCCTTGGTTTGTTGGTTGTGGGATCGATTAGAGGATTTGGCGTCAGATGAATTTTTGTATACATATTCGTGGATGTAAGATATAATAAGGATGTATAGTAAGAGAGGAGAATTAGTCTATTTGTTTGTTCGTTATAAGTGAATTTATCCAACATCTTGTGGAAATACCAGGGAGTCAATGTCAATCCTGTCACCAGTGAGCCATCATGTTACAGTGAGAGAATATGAGAGCAAGGAGAGAGAGAAACATTCCCTTAGTCTATCAAAGGTACAGTACAATGAAACAGGCACATAAAACACAAGGCAGGGTAAAAGTAACATCTAATTGAAGGAGGTAAAAAAGAAGAAAATGATCTTTTGGTATTATTGGTACATGCCACCTCTTATTTTCCTGGGTCCTCGTAATTCGTTCATTCCATTTTATCGGATGAAAGATGGTGGGAGGAGTAAAATGTTAGGCGGAGACGGGAGAAGGTGTGTTAGATGGTACAGGTTGTGGTGGGTGTTGGTGTCATAGCGGAGAGGTGGTCGGGTTGAGAATTTATTTGGTGTTCTCCTCGAGGTAGCTATGTGATGGTTAGATTATTGTCATAGGCTTAGATAGAAGTGATGTGAACATACGTGATCAAGTCGTTGCGGTCCTTGGCCTTCTTGAGACCACCGAACGCCATCTTGGTGCCGGGAATGTACTTCTTTGGGTTCTCGAGGTACTCGAACTATGCGCAAGTTAGCTATCGGTTGTGTAGTACGTATAAAGAATAATATGAGTACGTACGAGAGACTGGTGGTCCCAGGTGACACCCTTGTCTTTGTTGGCGTCGGTGTAGGAGAAACCCTCGACCTGGCCAGACTTGCGACCGAAGAGGCCGAAGAGGTTAGGGCCGACCTTGTTGGCGCCGCCCTTCTCGAGGGTGTGGCAGGAAGCACATCGGGTCTGGGAGAATATGTTAGCTTGTGTTCAGCCTTATAGGATGATGGATATCAACTGACCTTGAAAAGACCGGCACCCTTGCTGGCATCACCTGGCAGTTGGACAAACTTGTTAGCCTTCTCTATCTCTTTCTGTTTTTCTAGCTCTTTGCGTTCGACTTCCACAAGGTCATCAATGACGTATAGACCCCAGATACCGCAGGTCGCAGACATATTGGCGTTTCGACAAGTGGATAGATAATGAGGATGTAGCAGAGGAGTGAGAGAATGAAGACAGCTGAAGAGGAATCTGAGAGAGCAAGCAGATAGTGATGGGAGCCTGATGTCATCGACTTATGGAGCCAGGGGTAAAGGACAGGACAGGACAGAGGTCAACCACGGGACCATCATGACCGTGAACCACCCTTCACTTTTTTCATCATCTGCAGCCAGCAGACGTAATAACCTGACAAGAGTGAAATGACCACAAAAGCCACATTCCCAGCTCATCCCCATCCACATCCGCTGTCTCTCCCGTTGTTCTCCAAGCTGTAACAAGCTCTCACTGTCCCATTACCGGAATGACAACATCAACGGCAACACTTACCAGGAGAATAAGAAGCTGGAGCCTTGCCCATTGTGTCTGTGTATGTGTCTAAGAACGAAATGAAGGATCGAGATAGTCCAAAAGGTGTCAAGAGAGGGTATATAAGACTGTGGTGTATGCAATTGATGAAGCAAATGATGAAATGGCAGAAAGCTGGAGTTTGAGGATCAAGAGAAAAATTTATCCTTCTTTTTTTATCATGCGCAAAACACGTGTTTTTCTGATGACGGATAACGCGGGTTTGTAAGCACGCTGATTGGTTGATGAGCTGCTTCAGCCAATCAGAGGAGAGGCTTAGTCAAGTGCTTGGCGAAACCCGGGAAGAACCGGAGCTTCCAAGGGCCGAGATTTCTCCGGGCACGTGATAAATAGAGACAGGAAGTTAGAGACAGGACAGAAGACGGATAAAAGATTGCATAGCAAGATAGAGGGCGCATAGAGATATAGTCAGGAGGAATACAGGATGACTGAATACCGATAGAGGCAGAGAAAGAAGAGAAGAGGTATGTTGAAGTCAGGTTGGCTGGGCTTGCTCCCGTACTCGAGGTAGCAGCTGAGCTCGACTTGAGGTTTCATACATCTTTGAGCTAGTCAACTGGACAGTTGAACATGGCATATGACTTCATATAGACATTATTAACCAGCCGCCTGATTACTATGGAATATCTGCTGTTCAAATGGCGATTGATATATCGAATTATCCAACCAATCAGCATCAACAAGCGCAAACCTCTATATCACGTGATATATAAAATCGTCTAAGAATTCTCATCCTGATCGCGATATAGCAATCGGCCAGCATAAGATCCCTCAATCACTCCCAAAGGCAGCAGGAGGAGCTGTGGCAAGCGAGACAACACAATGGCTCCCACACCGGCCATTCCGCCCTTTCTCCTTCCGCGAGGAGGCCTCTCCAAATCGTCGTTCCAGTACCTCCGCAACACCCTTCCAACTCTACAAAGAACTGGTCTCCAGCCCTCTAGAGTCAACCGCCCCAATTTCTCCTCCTCTTCCTCTCATGGCGCCCTCCCGCCGAAGCCCCGCGTGCTTGAGAAGCCAGACCAATTCCGCCCTCCTTCCCACCCTGCACATCGAGTAGTGAACCCAAATAAGAGGACGCCTAGGAACTACCCTGGCCCTCCACCCTCGCAGAAGGAGATCGCGGATCGCCAGACAAAGAGATACCCGAACATGTTCCCGCCAGAAGGGACGGTGCTGTACAAATTCCTTACTAATAAGGGAATCCACCTCTGGATATCATTGGTACGTCCTTGTCAAAGTGTATTTGGCAATATTAAACGCTAACGTATAGTACAGAGCGTCCTATTCACGCTTGCATCCTTTACCTGGTCGAGGAACTTCATGGTCAATTCTCCCTATGGGCACCTATTGCCACCCTGGTCCGGGTTGCTTACTGGCCCGATAAGCACCATAAGGCAATTCTTTACCGTACTGAAGATGGATGCTCAACACACTACGATGATATCGAAAGAGAAGCGGAAAATGGCTGTAGATGATATCGATAAACGGAAGGAATATAGGATTGCACACGGGCTTGAGAAGGATGATAGGGAGAATGCTGACGGCACCGAGGTTGAGGGTAACGCGGTGGGTGGAGAGGGGACAGCGTCGATGAAGAATCCTAAGAGATGGCTGGGTATTTGGTGAGAGCCGTTGGAGATGTTTCTCTTAGATTGCTAGAGAGGAGAGGAGCCGGACCTCTCTATTGTACAATATTTTATGATGGGAATTTGTAGCGGATATACTTCTGTTGATTCTTTTGGAGAGATATCAAGATATTATTTATCCACTCTTGACTTTACTCCTGCGCATGAAATGTGTGTCCGTCTGATCCACAGCTTCCAAATAGCTGCTGTTCTTCATGACCGAGCTCTATGCAGGCTGTTCCAAGACTGCCATGTAGAACCATTCCGACTATGCGCATTCAGTGCAGGGGCTATTTCAACGATCGGCTCGGTGATGCGCCATTTCAGCACTCGTCTTGTTTAAAATTAGTTACCATGATCATTATCCTCCTGTTTTTCCGATTCAATCGACTTCCACCATCTCTAACCCCTCCATGACCTCGTCACCCACGCCGCCGGGCTGAAGTACTAATTTCACAATTCTCGAAACAACGTCCCGCTTCAACCCACCACGACGAGGGGTCCAAACTCCAGCTCCCCCTACACCACCACCAGTAGCCATGGCACTATTGTCAGCACTCGTAAGACCGATGGTAGCAGCATTGATTGCGTCCGGTACACCAGGATGCGTCATGCGCGCAGGAGGATCAATGGTTCGAATAGCCAATAGTTTCAATCCTCCCGGCCCGGACGCCTGCTTGTCCTCGTCACGAGCAACAGAGACACAGAAGACAGCGTCAGCCACTGCAATTTCCTCCCTACTTGGATCGAAGATGATATTCTGTCCCACGGAGATGACGAGAAGCGATATTGGAGGGCGGAAGATGTGCTGTGATGTGAGGTTCTTTGACGCCCTGCGGGGATATAGATATTCAGCTGCATCCCAGTCGTCGTCAAACATTGGGTCTTCTTCATCTTTTGATATGAGGCGCGGGAGCTTGGTGGATAGTAGTGCAAGATGTGTTGTTAGAGATAGTAGTGGTAGAGGGTATGATAGTGGTGGAGAAAGAAGTAATATCTATGCGAATGTTAGACCATGAATTTTCGCAAGGTATGCGAGAAGGATACTCACGTCAACATAAATCCTCCAATGCCAGCCCTGGTTGATAACCAACCTCTCTTTTAAACCGCCCGACTCCACTGCCATCCCCGACCCAGACTGCACAAGTCCCTCTCTCATCATCTCCGCCAAAAAAACAGGCAGCGGATCATCGTCCCTTAATCCTGGAATCTCAATGGACATCTCGACCCATGACCCCGAACCTGGCACTTTTATTTTCGTCCTGTTTGAATCTTCATCTTCTTCCTCGGCCTCGGGTTCTCGCGAGACACTCTGCTCTAATGTGCTTACAAACACAGTCTTCTCTACCTCCGCCTTCACTCCGACGATCGCCTGCGTTCCATCTGCAAAACCAATGCGCGCACTGCCATTGGCGTTTGGGACAATATTTGTTTCTGCTGTTAAGGGTCTGAATTGTGTTGCCGAGCGGCCATCGGGTCGAATTGGATTTTTGGGGTATGCGAGGGAGGTGTGAAGATAGGATAATTCTGCGGGCGAAAAGTTGGAGACTTGAAGCGTCGAGCTTGGTGGTGCGGGGGCCATTTTGGCCAATGTTGTATATTTCGTCCTTCTGACAGTAAGCTGTCTATTAGACTGTGGCCATTACTAGAAGAGACAGCCAATTCAACGGTCTCAGTTAAAAGCTGTGTTGAAGAACTAAATATACAAATGTTCTGGAGAGCCTCAATATTCAACTTTGGAACTCAAAGGCCGGATTTACTATTTTCCGACAGTCCAGTTTAAGCTTTAGTCATCAAAGAGGGCGCTTATATCCACCAATTGCAGTACGTTAGGTAGGAAGGCAGCTGAGAATGACCACCCCGTTCCCCCCAGTCCCTTCGCTATATCAACAAGTAAACAACTCAAAACGCTTAAGGTTGAACAAATGGCTTACCAAACACTCGGTGGGCTACCTATTACCGAGGAACTGGCTGCGAAGGTCTCTGATCTGCTCAGTTCTCGCAACATACCTAACGCCTTATGGGGTAACTTCCTCCTCACGGTTTATGGTATACCATCTCTGAGCAATGTAAGCCTGATATATGCATAAATTCTTGCTGGAATTTAGAGCTGATATAACTTATTTTTAGGACGTTGGGTTTGTTGTGCCGGATGATAAAGTAGCGACTGCACAAAAGATCATCAGCAAGAACACAGATTTAGATATCTGTCAAGACCTGGATTGCATCATTAGCCGCCCTGGAGGCCACCCTAAGCCGATGGCACACTTTCATCTTCAGCAAGAAGGCTTACACATCTCACTCTATTTACAATCACGAGCGGTTCCAAATGTATCCGACATGACAGACAGTGGGACTCATTTTATATCCGCCTCCGACCCATGCCTTCCTAAATACCAGCTAGGATACGGCAGGGGAGCTCTCTCGTCCAAATATCGATCCGTCCGCATCCCGTCGCCAACGTGTTTTACGGAAGCCTGTTTAATGAATTTTGTACTAGCCTCCCAGGCGGACAGCCCTTTCCGTTCCCATGATTGCTACTACTTGAATTGGATGACGTACATGCTAGAATACGTTCATCTTCGAGGGTATTTTGATTTAAGTGCTTTGCCAGAGAGGTCAAGGGAGTTTCTGGACGATGTACTTCTGAAAGGTACTTGTTCTGTTTCCGCGGGGAGAGAAAGGCTGATTGCTTCAGCCATTTAATGTTTAATGATATCACTTGAATCTTGAGATTATTTCCCCGTCACTTTGCCCCGATAGGTATATCTATAGCTATACTATATTGTTCTCCTATATATAGCAGTATTATTGCTGTCGGGCTTGAAACTCCTAAGACAAGTGGAAATGCTTTTCGCACCCACTTGGGGCCTCAAGGGTTACCATAGGCAATAGGGCTAGGGCGGTTAGATTTAGTTAAGACCTAGAGAGCGAGCTTAGGTGGAGAGAAGGATACCCGAAGAGTGGGCCTTAGCGGAGGGGCTTAAGGGAAGGCCTAAGGGGAAGGATATCTAACAAGGAGGAGACTTAGGTGGGGGTGGGAGCAGGCTTATGGACCCCTATGCCTAAAGAAAAGGCCTTAGTAGCATCATGAGAGGTAGCCTTAGCGGGAGGGGATGCCCGAGAGGCCCCTAAGGCGAATGCTTTTCTATCGTTGGTTTACAGTACAAAGCCAGGTGTATGATTCAAAATAAAAATAATAAAAACAAGGGCATCTCAGCAAATACTTTCACAAATAGGGGCGTTTGAGCAATTGGGCGTTGAAATCGAAGTGGTAGCAAATGTCCTTGAACCCTGAAATTCAAGTCATTCGAGAGGATAGTTATGTCACGCCACCTTCAAAGCTGTAATATGTTTTTCCACCAAGCCGCGTCTCGAGAACTGAACTGAATGACGTCTTCAATCCCACCTTGAATGGCCGCTTTCTGAGCTGCCGTGAGATTAATCGGACCCTGTACCAGTATTGACTCGGCTATAGCCTGGGCGTCTGAAGCATCCCGAGTCCGTTTCAAGAGCGTAGGCCGCATTCCACAGCTACTGACCTTCAGGGCTAGAAGATCCTGGGGAGATATATAGGGGAGGGCAGTGGGGTTGACCATATTGATAGCGGTGGCCGCTGCGGGTACATAAGCAGACTTGAATGTTTAAAGAACGTTAGACCTTCCGGATTATTTAGAGAAATTAGACCCACTGAGAAGCAAGACATACCTGCCAGTCGGGAGTGAAGTCAATCTGGATTCTTTTTCCTCCAGGGTGATTGTAGACAAACAGCTGTGCAAATTCAGCAAACGGAGAGCCAGGAAGCTGGAGTAATTTGCTTTTCACTGCTTGAGGGGCACCCGAAACGGTGATCATGAAATCAACGTCCTACTTAATGTTTAGAATGTAAAGCTTAGATTGACAATTAGGTCTGTGCCTTCTTACTTACCTCAGTGGACCGACCGTTTGGAAGATGCTTCCATAGAGCTATACCGCCGATAAGAGCAATTTTTGCATTGGTAAGCTCCTGACTCTGCTTCAAATAACCAATTGCAGCCTGGGCGGTTTCCTCCAGCTCCCTGAATGAGGGCTGGCTTTGGGCCATTTTTGAGCAATGGGGAGGTATATATATTGTGAGCCAAGCGCCAAGCTTCGGCCAAGGGTGAGGCTCATTCATACACAACTGGAGCCTCCTAGACATGTGAATGCATGGAAATAGCAGCTCCAAGATCGCGATATTCTCCTTTCCTCCCGAAGACATATTCAGATACTGCCTGGAAACTTATGCTTAATAAGACTGTCGCTATGGACATCCAAATGCTCTCAGACATACACCTTGAAACACCCTCAGGCTACGATATCTTCGATATCCCTCCCAAAGCCCCACACCTTGCCCTGCTAGGCGATATAG